>BQKN01060333.1:39326-54004 GCA_022839385.1 Asparagus kiusianus
AGACACCCCAAGGGTGTCTTGGCCTGGCCAAGACACCCCGGGGGTGTCTGCAAGTTGTTTCAATGCCGAAATGCTTTTTGAGGGGTGTCTCAAGGTGTTTTACACGCCGAAATGCTTTTTGGGGGTGTCTCAAGGCGTTTTACACGCCGAAATGCTTTTTGGGGTGTCTTAAGGCGTTTTACACGCCGAAATGCTTTTTGGGGCAGCCCCTAGGGCCTCCTCTTGGCCTATAAATAGACCCCTTGGGTCCTCATTCGAAGGGCTGGATTTTTGGGAGAGCAAGGCTAGAGCTTTGGAGCTTAGAGAAAGATTCTGAATTTTAAAGCAGCGAAGCCCTGCCGGAGCGAGGAGTGAGAGTACTTCATCAACCCTTCATTCACCCCCTTTTCTTTTCCTTAGTGTTGCTCCTTGGCGGTGACACTAAGAAGAGCTATTGTCTCGCTTTAGCCGAGATATATGCTTTCAAACTTCTAGATCTCACGCGGATCGACGAAGTTCTGTTTCTATATCCCTTCGCGGATAGACGAAACTCTGCCGGATTCTTCCGGAACAGATCTGATTGACCGGTGGTCCACGGATATCAACATCCCCGTCACAGGCGAAAGACCCACGCAAGTGAGACCGCACCAAAACGGGATCTCGTGTTTATTTTCGATAAAGTTGTAATCTTTGTTTTATTGCACAAGTAGATCTTATAAAAAGATCGACTTTTCATTTGACTTTGTTGTAACGCTTAAAGTTGTAACAGATTCGAAAGTAATGAAAACAGCAACTTTTCCCGAAAACAAACTTCTGGGATTTCTTGGACTTACGGGGGGAGGTAGATCCAGACGAGGACACGTACTCCTCGTACTTCTGCTGGTCGAACTCATACTCGACCTCCTCCACGACCGGGATCGAGATCCGTGGCTGCGACGCTCCGATCTTGGCAGCGAGATCGGTGGCTCCCACTGTGGTCGCCAGATTGTTCGCGGGAAAAACTGATGTTTTCTTCATTGACGATTCCATTGCACTCTTAAAGAACAACTTTTTGCGTTACAGAAAGATCCGGTCTTTTTATAAGATCCGGTTACAATAAAAACCAAACAAAAAAGAAAAATTACAATTTTTCTCTTGTTTACCGAACAAATCGCGAGCTCCTGTTATCCGGTCACTCGCTTGCGTGGGTTGTTTGCCTGCGCCGGGGTTATTTGCCGTGGACTACCGCGTGATCTTGATCCGAACCGATCTACGCAATATGACGGGTATTATTTCACCAAGGAAATAATAGCTGGAGGGATTATCTCACCAAGGAAACAATCGCTCAAATCTCGGGATCAAAGACCAAGCTTTGATCCGGAGTATAGCAACGTAGATCTGAAGATTTAATCCTCTCGAACTCCTGCCTTTTATGATGCGGGTGCTCGTCAAGAACCAGATCCAAACGTCCAAGTCTTCAAGCCTTCGAAAAACTCAAGCACAAGTTCTCAATCCGGCAGAGTTTCGGCTCTCCAAAAGTTCTTCCAAAAGTGCTCTAAAATGATGAATCACCTGGCCTATTTATAGGCAACCAGATCTGTGCATTTGGCACAGATCTGGTCGGCCACCTCAGGGTGGCTCGGCACTGGGCCGAGCCACCCTGAGGTGGCTCGGCTTTGGCCGAGCCACCCCGAGGTGGTTCGGTTTTTGCCGAGCCCCCTTGGGGTGTTTTCCGTCGTTTCGATTCTGTATTTGATTTGTCCGGACTTTGATTTGATAGTCCGGGTCTTCATTTGGCAGTAAATCCGCCTCGGTGTTTGAGTTTAAATCCATTTTGTTATTGGATGACTCGTTGACTTTCTGAACCGTTGGATTGGTTCCATACGCGAACGCATTGCGTTGTTTACGTGCAATTCGTTGACCTCGTCGCCTCGTCACTCGATGTTCGTTGATTTGTTGAATTATCGTGTCGAGCTGTGCTAAGGGACCTATAGGCAATTTTATACGCCCACAATAATTTTTGTACTTGTGATTTTAACAAGATCTTTGAGGACTTATCACTCTATTGGAGAGAGTTGATAAGTTGATTTTATCATCAGAGGTGTGGTGTTAACTTGATGATTTTAGATACTTGTGATTTGAACAAGATTTTGAGGACTTATCACTCTATTGAAAAGAGTTGGTAAGTTGATTATATCATCAGAGGTGTAATGTTAACTTGATGATATTTTGTACTTATGATTTGAACAAGATTTTTTAGAACTTATCATTCTATTGAAGAAAGTTGATAAGTTAATTTTATTATCAACGGTGTAGTGTTAACTTGACAATTTTTGGTACTTATGATTTGAACAAGATTTTTGAGGACTTATCACTCTATTGAAGAGAGTTAATAAGTTGATTTTATCATCAAAGGTAAGATGTTAACTTGACGATAGGTTGTACTTGTGATTTGAGCAAGATTTTTGAGGACTTATCACCCTATTTAGGAGGGTTGATAAGTTGATTTTATCATGAGAGGTATAGTGTTAACTTGATAATTTTGTGTACTTATGATTTAAATAAGATTTTTGCGGACTTATCACTCTATTGAAGAGAGTTGATAAGTTGATTTTAGTTGATTATTAGACTTACATTTTATTTTGAGAAGTGAGAACCTATATACTTTTAGTTGACTCTTGTAGTTGAGAGTATTGACCATTGTATCAGATTGTTAGACGCATTTTCTTCTATGTTTATTGAGACTTGATTACTTCTGATATTGATCATTTAATTTCTATGTTCTATTTTCTGTTTTCATCTCTTTTATATCTGCTTGTACATGTATTGTCCTTTATTGATTCCACTAGAGAGATATTACTGTGATGGTGAAATGTGATTTTGCACTGTGTGGGTGTATGGCATGTTTGATATCTCTTGATTCACCTTGGACTGCAGCTTTGTGTGAACTCAGGGGAGTCACACGCCCCAGGGCCGTGAGCCCATTGGCGTGCTGTAAGTCCTGTTGGAACTAGGATGCAAACTTAGAGGGGGTGAATAGGATTACTATAATTTCTTGACTAAACTTAGAATATGCAGCGGACATAATATGCAAAAAACTAAAAGCAAGCCAACACAGGAACACATGAGATGTTTATAGTAGTTCGGATCCAAATCTTATGTCCACTTTTTCTTCTCACAAAGGTCATTCTTCACTATGATCAGAGTTCTCCCAAATCACAACCTGATTTAGTAGGCTTTATAGACATGACTCTAGTATCTATCCGAAACCACTTGACTAACCTAACTCCTCACAATGACCAAAATAAACCTAGCCCTAGGTAGACACCATCAATTTGATTGTCTTGAGTACACTAACCATCAATTACCCTGCCTTGAGTACGCCATCCAACTTACAAGTTTGAAATACAAAACCGACACAAAAATAATTAAGCACAATTAGAAAAATCTTATAGTTTTTTAACAAACCGTCCTTCAAATCAATGATGATGAAGATCTGTGAAGAAGCAATGTTGAGTTTGAATGCAAAGGGCACTTCTCCTTGCTGAAATAATCCTCCGATGTTGAGTGTGACGAGAAGAAATTAAACGAGGCTCCGGAGATTGAATTCCCAAATCAAACTCTTTCACAAACCCTAGTTGCCTTCTCTCTTCTTGTTGTTCTTATTTTTTATTGTTGTTAATTCTCTTTCTCAATTCATTTAAATAGGTATTAAAAATATAGGAAAGAGATCCTCTAATCAAAGTTCCAATAGAAGTCTAAAACTATCAAAGAACGGTTGAGATTGAATCTGAAAATATACTAAAACTACCAAATCACGTCCAAACCATCGATGATAAGATATGATCATTGATGGTCAATTGATTATCATTGATGATTGATTGTAACCCATTAATTATGCAAATTCTAGTTTCTATATTTCTGCAATGGTTGACTAGTTCATCGATGATCACTAGATGGTCCTAGTGATCATCGATGGGTATCTGTAGACCATTGATGGTTTAAAATTTCGTTTCCTTTTCTCTAATTCTTTCCCGTAGTCCATCAATATCTTGACTTGACCCTCCCATCGATGGTTCAAAGGTTAAAATAAATGTTAGTATTGATTTTTGCATTGTTTTGAACCGCAACTTGTTCGTACCTGTTTATACCTAAAATATATCATCTCACAAGCATATTAGTAGCAAACGAGAGTTTGTTATTAGTCAATCAAGAGATATTATAGAACAATATTCTACTTGAACAATATTCTAACAATCTCCCCTTTTGATAATAACAAAACTTGAAATTTAAAATACAGAATATAAAATATGGTGATATATATATTTAGATCAAAATAACTCATAACCCATGTGTGAAATGCAATGCAAAACTCTCCCTACAAAAATGTGTACATGAAAAAGTACATGTATTCCAAAAATTCCAATGGTTAAAAATTGTAGAAGAATTTCTACCCCTTGAAATAAAGCAAAAATTCTCCCCCGAAAGCAAAGGAAAATTTCTCCACTGAATAACACACCTAGGAATATATAGTATACCTAAAAATCTAAATAAAAATTATCTAAAGGTGAAAGGAAGAGAAATATATATAGTTCACCAAAGTATTTTATAGAAAATAGCATGAGAAATACATATATAATATCAAAACAAATGAATCACAATAAGAAGTCATATTAAAATTCACACACAAACTATGAATATATTAGTGAAAAGTTTGTAAAAAAACAACAATAAAAGTAATTATATTAGTTCAGAAAATAAATTCAGATATATCTTATCTAGTTTGAACTTCTTCTTTCATTCTACAACTTGAATTATCTCAACCTTTAGAAAGAGGTCCAAAATCTCGATCTATCACCTCACCATATAGGAACTTTTAAGAAGAAGAATGATAACGTTTGGAGGATGATGTACACCATCTCTAAGTATTAAAAATATTTAGCATAGGATGGATTCCCTTTAGATATTGCATATTCATATCCACGAGTGTGGGTCTTTAACCATATTTTAACAAATACACTCAAATTTTACTGTGGATTATAGAGTGTGGGTTTTCGACCATCTTTTTCACGAATACACTCTTTTTGCGTGAATCTTATAGCTCATATTTACTTGTACATGAATATAAATTTTGGTGTTATATTCAAGTACAGATTAAGCTCAAAACTATTAGATATATCAAAGAATACTTTATGAAAAACATATTAAAAAAACTTTTATTCTTACTTTTACAAGACTAAACATGATAATATTATGCTAATATGTAAAAGTAATATGAAACATATCGTGAACTATCATGTTTATCAATCAAATATATATAACTATGTGGACACATATTATATATATATAGATGTGAAAAAATATGTGAACCAATATGATTAACTCATGCCTAAATACCAATAGAAAATCATATCTGAAAATTCCACATAAAAGCATACACATAGGCATATTCAATTTTTTTTAAATTAAAAATAAAGAAAAAAATTTGTTTTGTTTTTTATTTTTCATAAGAAAAAAAAAGAAAGAACAAGAAATTATTATTTTATTTTCAATATATAAAAAATAGTCAAAAAATAAATAAAAAAATAAAAATAAAAATTAAGAGCATTTAAATAAAAACTAAAATCAAAAATAAAAAATTAAAAATATGTCATAAATAGGTCTAGTCAACATGTAAGATATCAAGGATAATATGCCTATATCTTGTCTCAACCTAGTGAAACTATCTTCAGGCAAATGTTTTGTAAAAATATTAGCAAGTTGATCAGAATTAAGGACAATTTCAATTTGAACATTCTCTTTAGCAATATGGTCCCTAACAAAATGACGACGAATATTCGTGTGTTTTGTGTGTAAGTGATAAACTGGATTATTACACAAATCAATAGTACTCTTATTATCACATCTAAGAGGAATTTTCTTAAAGGCAACGCGATAATCCTGAAGAGTCAAAGACATCCACAGGACTCGTGAACAACAACTAGCTAATGCAATATACTCGGCTTCCATAATTGGCAAAGCTACACAGTTTTGTTTCCTACTAGAGCAACATACTATAGATTTTCCTAAAAGATGTATAGTACCACTACTACTTTTCCTATCAATATGACAACCATCATAATCACTATCAAAATATCTAACCAAATCAAAAGAGTTGTACATTGAAAACCATAATCTAAAGTTTTGCGTTCCAATAAAATATCAAAAAAGTCATTTTATGGCTTTCGAGTGTGATCCTTTAAGATTTGCCTAGAATCTAGCACATAAACACATAGAAAGCATGATGTCAAAACGAGAAGTAGAAAGATATAAGAGATAACCAATCATTTCTCTGTATTTCTTCTCATCAATTGGAATACCGACTTCATCCATCGTTAGCTTTATTTAAGGGCTTATTGGTGTTAGGACAACCTTTAGACGATCTATCCCAAAACATTTTAGAAGCTCTTTCACATACCTCTCTTGTGATATAAGCACTCTATCTTTTATCTGCTTTACTCGAAACCCTAAGAAATATTTACACTCTTCCATCATGCTCATCTCAAATTCATCCTGCATGAGTTTCTTAAATTTATGATAAAGATCCTTATTAGTAGCTCCGAAAATAGTATCATCTACATACACTTGTACAATAAGAATATATTTTACCCCAAAATGAAAAATAAGGTATTGTCGGAAAACCCCTTTTTAAAATATTTTTTGAGAACATAAAAACTCAAATGATCATACCAAGCTTGAGATGCTTGTTTAAGACCATGTAAAGCTTTATCTAACTTATGCACATGACCTGAAAATATATGATCAATGAAACCAGGAGGTTATTGTACATAGACCTCTTCCTTTAGGTATCCATTTAGAAAGATACTTTTCATATCCATTTGATAGAGCTTAAAGCCTTTGTAACATGAAAAAGCAAACAAGATCATATAGCAGCTGGTGTGAAAATTTTATCAAATCAACGCCTTCTATTTGATTGTAACCTATAGGAACAAGTCTAGCTTTTTTTCTTACGACATTACCTTTTCCATTCAATTTGTTCTTAAACACCCACTTAGTTCCTACAATAGGATGGTCTTTTGGTTTAGAAACTAAATTCCACACTTTATTTCAGGTGAATTGATTAAGCTCTGCTTGCATGGCTGTTATCCAATTTTCATATTTATAGCTCCACATTCTTTTGGTTCAGTTTCAGATATGAAATTCACATAACCACAAAATTCACCAAGAAAGGAATGAGAACCATTACCTTCACTTACCTTCGTAGTAGCCATTGAGCAAAAATTATCATTCAAACGAGAATTTGGTTGATGATTTCTTTTAGGAAGTGTTCTTGTCGATGCTATCTCCAAAATTGGCTCTCCAATTACCTGTGACGTTTGAGAATTTGGCACATCTTTAGGATCTTCTTTGACTTCCTCTTTCTCCTCTTTTGTATCATCTTGTGTTTCCTTTTCTTCTTCAACCATTGGTCTTTCTTGTTCTTCTTGTAGTTTGGTTCCATCACAAAATTATCATCACCCCTATCAACAAGAAGATTTATATTATTAGATTCATCAAACTTAACATGTATTGACTCTGCTAGAATTTTAGTTCTTTTGTTGTAAACTCTCTAAGCTTTAATAAAAGAAGAATAACCCAACACTCATCAACTTTTGAATTAAATTTTCCTAATTGATCTTTCGTGTTTAGCAAATAATACTTATAACCAAAAACATGAAGATATAAAATATTAGGGTATCTTGATAATAAAGTTCATAAGAAGTCTTATTTAGCATCAGTCGAAGATAAGCTCTATTACTCACATAACATGCTTTATTAACTACCCTATCCCAAAAGTGTTTAGGAAATTTATACTTATTTAACATGGTTCTAGTCATCTCTTGTAGAGTCTGATTCTTCCTCTAAACAACTCCATTTTGTTCTTGAGTTCGAGGTGAAGAATACTGATGAGTGATACAATTATTAGCACAAAAATCTTCAAAAATATTATTTTCAAACTCCCCTCCATGATCAAAACGAATAGTATAAATGGGGAGGCATTTTTATAAGTTTTTTGTAAAATTTTCAAAGACTTTAAAACACTCACACTTTTTAGCTCGATATATGACCCAAGTGAATCTAGAGTAATCATCAATCACAACTAAATAATAAATCTTACCAAATCTATGTAGAAATAGGTCCAAATAAGTCCAAATAAAGTAATTGCAAGGGTTTAGATATGCTCACCTGATTCTTCAATTCATGAGAAGATTTTATGAATTTACCTTTAGTATAAACCTCACACAAACTTTCATTCTTAAAATTAGTCATGAGCAAATCTCTAATGAACTCTTTCTTTAAAAGTTTTTGTCGTAGTCTCAAGCTTTCATGTCAAAGTCTTCTATGCCAAAGTTCACCATCTTCTCCTCCCGCAAGCAAACATTTTATATTATCAGATTTAATATCATTAAGATTCAATGGATAAACATTAGCATGTCTATACCAGTAAATACAATCGAACCTGTTTGTGAATTAATTATTTTGTATACTTTAGATTCAAAAAGAATATACATGCCTTTGACACAAAGCTGACTAATGGAGATGTTATTATGTTTTAAACCATCAACAAATAATACCTTAAGGAGTTCAAAAGAATCATTACCTATATCACCAAGTCCTATAATGTTATCTTTGTCATTGTTTTCAAAAGTCACATCTTTACCTTTCTTTATAAAGATTAATGAATAAATTTTTCTTACAAGTTATATGTCATGAACATCCTGAATCTTTATACCAAGTACTTCCTATTATTTAGATCTCTAATAAACTTCCTCTTCTAAAGATACTCCATTTAATTCTTTAGCAATTTGAATATTAGCCATAAGACAATGTCTTTCATCAATGGCGTGATGGTATGTATCTCCTTCATCACTTGAGGTTTTCCAAGATGTTGCTTTGAAGATTTTATTCTTCCCTCTGAAATTCTTTTTATTGAGAGGGCATTCGTTCTTGTAATTGTTCGCGGGAAAAATTATTGTTTTCATTAAAGTCATTGTCTTCTTAAGCAACAGTTTATCGGTTACAAAAGATCCGGTCTTTTTATAAGATCCGGTTACAACCAAATCAAAGAAAAAATAAAAAGATTATAACTTTCCTTTTTTGTGGAACAAATCGCAAGATCCTGTTTTGCGGTCTCTTGCTTGTGTGGGTTCTTCGCCTGCGCCGGGGTTAATCCGTGGACCACCGCGCGATCTTGATCCGGTTGGATCTACACGGTGTGACGGGTGTTATTTCACAAAGGAAATAACAGCCGGGGGGATTAATTCACCAAGGAAATAATCGCCTCAAGTAATCGAAATCGACCAAGCGAAATCGATACTCTTCTCGGGATCAAAAACCAAGTTTTGATCCGGAGGGTAACCGTGTAGATCCCAGATCTAATCTCTCTCGAACTCTTGCCTTGTTTGGTGTGGATGATCGTCGAGAACCAGATCTGAAAAGTTCAAGTCTTCAAAGCTTCAAAACTCCAAGGTTTAGATCTCAATCCAGCAGAGCTTCGCCTCCAAAAATTCCCACCTCCAAAACCATGAGCCCTCAAGCCTATTTATAGGCATTTAAAACCGGATCTGGGTTCAGATCTGGGCCCAAATCTGGGCTCGGCCACCGAGCCACAAAGGGGTGGCTCGACCGAGCCACCCCTAGGTGGCTCGGTGAGCCATCTAGGTGGCTCGGCTTTGGCCGAGCCACCTAGATGGCTCGGCTTGGGCCGAGCCACCTAGGAGTGGCTCGGTTTCGGCCGAGCCCTCCAAGTGTTTTCTGTTTTGTTGTTTTCTGGTTTCGCGGTTTATCCGAACTCTGGTTTGGCATTCCGGATCTTGATTTGGCAGTAAATCCGCTTTGGTGTTCGAGTTTGAGTCCGCTCCTGATTGATGTGATGGACTCTACGGTTGGATGACTCGTTGATTCATCGACCTGTCGACTTGATTGGACACGCAATTGGATGTATTCCATTGTTTGCGTGCGATTCGTTAACCTCGTCGCCTCGTTAATCCGCTTCGTCGCGTCTCACTTGGCTTCGGTGTTGTGGTCTAACGAACATGCTTGGATATATCGCCCGATGGTTCATTGGTTTGTTGAATCACCGTGTCGAGCTGTGTTAAAGGATCTATAAGCTATTTTATACGCCTACAGATATCCCCTCCAAAGTATTTCAGCCTCATTCTTTTAAAGAAGAGTCTGGAATACTTTGGATATGATTGTCCCAACCTTCAATCGGTGTAACGGGACCTTGGAATGGCTTCTATTCTTGATTCTTTCAATCCTCCAGGCTATTCAGTGGTTTGTCGAATGTCTGTAAGGATTCTGGTGCTGCATTTATTGTCTGACCGTTGTCGGAATTTCGAACTTGAAGTCAATTCCTAATTTTCTGATCCTTAGCTCGTGTTTGCTGTCTCAACATAGAACCGACCATCGATTGTTGGTGTTGAGTCTTCATTTGTAACGCGTTGTCTGGTGTTTGAGCTTCATTGTGATGTGTTATTCGGCGTTTGAGCTTCATTGTGACGCGTTGTCCGGCGTTTGAGCTTCATTGTGACGCGTTGTCCGGCGTGTGAGCTTCATTGTGACGCGTTGTCTGGCGTTTGAGCTTCATTGTGACGCGTTGTCCAACGTTTGAGTTTCATTGTAACGTGTTGTCCAGCGTTTGACACAGTTTATACTCATACGACTGCTGGAGTCTACACAGTTTAAGCTCTTAAGGTATTGGAGCGTGGTGGTCCGAAGTTGTTGGATGCCCAAGTCACGAGACTAACTCATAAAGTTGATGTGTCAATGACTTGTATTTATAGAATTTTTGACAAATTCTCAGCCATCAACGGGTTTGATGAGCCTTTACCGACTACCGTTTGAGTCAGGCTAGCATACGGATTGTTTAAGTCCGTTCCGCATGTGACGTTAAGCTAAAAGAGTTAACCCTTTTAGTGCTACGATATTGAATACGTAGACTTCGTCTTTCTCCTGTGAAAAGACTAAACAGCGACGTGTATGAGACGTTGACTTAGTATTTTTGGAAAATCCTCAGCCCTCAACGGATTTGACGTGCTCTTACCGATTACCGTTTGAATCGGGCTTACATGCGGATTGTTTTAGTCCGTTCCGCATGTGACGTTGTGCTAATGGAATGAACTCCCTTAGACTTTATGCTATGATGTCGAATACATAGGCTTTACCATTTGTTACGGGAATAGGCTACCCGGCAGCGCGTGTTAGGCGTTGACTTTAGGATTTTTGGCTAACCCTCAGCCTTCAACGGATTTGATTAGCCTTTACCGACTACCGTTTGAGTCGGGCTAGCATGCGGATTGTCTAAATCCGTTCCACATGTAACGTTGTGCTAAGAGAGTGAATTCTCTGAGACTTTGTGCTATGACTTCGAATACGTAGACTTAGCCATTGTTACGGGAATATGCTACCCGGCAACGTGTATTAGACGTGACTTATCCCTACTTAGGCTTCTTGGATAGTAAAAGACAAACCTGGCGACGCGTGTTAGGCGTCGGCATATCCTTTCTTAGGATTCAGGATGAAATTTCCCATGTGTGTAAGGCATGGATTTTGGTGTTATTAATAACAACCTGCCACAATATTGAATATGTGGGCGGGTGTTCTTTTTAACGGTTAAAAACTAACCGGCAGCGCGGGTTAGGCGCAGACTTATCCCTGCTTAGGTTTTAGGAGAGGATACCCCAGAATTGAACTCTGGTGTCTTTTTCTACGGAGAAAGACTAAACCGGTAGCGCGTGTTAGGCGCAGACTTATCCCTGCTTAGGATTCGGGATAAACTTCCTAGGATGAATCCTAGATTGATAAATTCTTAGAAAAGGTTGGAAAAGGAAGAATTTTATATTCTATTTCCCGGTCTTCTTTTAGGGTGAAGGCGAACCCGATGCGGGAGAGGAAGAATTTTATATTCCATCTCCCAAAGCTGAAGAGGAAGAATTTTATATTCTACCTTCAGATGCAAAGGAGACTCGGGGTTGGATCTCCACCCCCAGAATCCAGAAAGGTGAAACTAGAAGTAGGATCTCCACTCCAAGAATCGGACAGATTCGGATAATCCTAACTGTTGGAAGGTTTAAATACCGAATTAAAGGTGAATTCCTCGTTTATCAAGAATGAATTGTGGTTTTGGCCCTAACTGTAGGAAGGTTTCACCAAGCGGGAGTTTGAGGTGACCCTAACTATAGGAAGGTTTGATCACTTGATTTGAAAGTGGACCTCTCGTTCATTAGAGGAATCGAGAGGGGATTTTGGTTTTGGCCCTAACTGTCGGATGGTTTGACCGAATGGGAGGTTTGAGACGATCCTAACTGTAGGAAGGTTTGATCGCTCAATTTGTGGGCCTCTCGTTCATTAAAGGAATCGAGAGGGGATTTTGGTTGTGGCCCTAACTGTAGGAAGGTTTGACCAAGTAGATAGTGAGAGTGAGAATACAAATCATAGTAGGAGTGTTGACTTGTACAAATCACTCAGAAGGAATTCTTGGTGTTAAGTTATAAGGACTTAACACGAAGGGGTTTGACAATTCGTCAAGGATTGATATCAAAATTCCAAGTATTATATCCGGACTCTAACAATGGGAGTGTTGATTGCACAGATACATCAAAAGTTTGAGTGGATTTAACCGGAAGGAATTTTAGTGGACCCACTGTCAATTAATTTGATCAGTGAGGGTTTTTATGGTGGAAGACTGTGAGTTGTCAAACACCAATGGAAATCTTGTGAGGGAAGATTGATCCAACGAAGTGATCGAACCTCGTCTCAGCAAAAGAGTGTTCGGAAATCACAGTGGGGGTTTAGTGTTTATCACTTTGTTTGTAATGATCGGGTTATCCCTAAGAAAATTACATATAGTATTCTTCCGGGAACTTCCTATTACATGAATCATCCACCCCCAGTTTCTTCGCGAAACTGGGTTTATCATGGCATCTGGTTGTATGATCGGGTTATCCTTAAGAATATTACGTATAAAAATCTCCAGGAACTTCCCGTCAACGGTAGGAAACAGTTTAGACTCATATACCTATTGGAGTATCAGGGAGCAGTTTAACCTCTTATACTGGTCGGAGGATTGAGAAGCAGTTTATACTCTTATACCTGTTGGAGTCTTCATTCGACTTAATTGAGAGATATAACGCCGGCTTCAACCAAGGTTTGGATGCTATTCTTGAGAGTAAAGCAATCCTTAGTGGGAAGAAGGATCCTCCTGTGATACGCACAGTACTTTGGATCCGCAGTATTGTCAGCTTCCTCCTGATTGACGATAGGTGGTAGCTTGATCTTGTTGTTTTCTTGGAGGGATTCGAAGATGGCTGGAACGTCTTCGTCCTTGAAGGAATACTCTTTTTGGAGTTTCGGATCCGAGGTCTTTTGGTGCCTTCGGGGTTGTTGTTGTGACATTTGATTAGCATCAACAGCCGCTGCAGGTGTCTTGCCCTTACCACGGGAGGCGAAGTTCGAGTTCGGAGGATTAGTCGTTGATTGACTCCTCTCGGCCTTCTTCCTTCGGAGGAAGCGTTCGGCTTGCTCTCCTCGGACCTTCAAATCCTTCCATGTTTTGGACGGTGCTGTCCCCATTGCTTCTAACACGTCCAATGCGAGGTTGTTGTGGCAAGTCTGGAGAATGAACTCCTCAGTGATTGGGTCCCGACAGTTCATCGCCTTGTTCCGGAACCTTTTGACGAAGGTGTCAACTAATTCCCCGTCTTTCTATTTCTCATCAAGCAACGACCCGATGGATATCTTGGTGTCATCGTCGAAGAAGTTGGTGAGGAATTTAGTCTTCATGTCATCCCAGCTATTCACACTTCCTGGCTTGAGGCGGCGATACCAATCGAAGGCGGCTCCACGAAGAGTGCCAACGAAGGACCGTACCATCAGAGGCTCATTACCAGAGATAACCCCTAGGTGTGATTTGAAGTAAATCAAATGCTGAGTGGGTGAACCCTTCCCATCAAACGGCGTGAAGTTAATTAGATTGAACTTCGCCGGATACGGGATTGATTCCCATTCTCTTGGGTATAAACAAGGAATGCCCGTCTTCTTCATCTCTTGAGCGGAAATCAACATATTGATTTTGCTTTCGAGGTTTTTAATCTTCAAAATTTCACTTGTATTTTTGTTAGCACGATTCTTAGGTGGAAGTGTGGCGTTATGACTAGCATTCTCGATACCACCCCCTGCATTGACGGGAGGATTATTGGCATTGTGAGCTTCATCTGCATGTGTGTCCTCATCTTCCTAATTAACCTGGTTACTACGACTTGGTTCGCCTTGCTGGTTTGTCAAAGCTTGGATTTGTTGGTCATGTATTTCTCTCATATTCTGCATGGCCATCTGCATTTCGAACCTGAAGCTTGTTCGCGGGAAAATTTGTTGCTTTCTTCATTACTGATTCCATTGTACACTCTTGGTAATTGTTTATCGATTACAAAGATCCGGTCTTTTTATAAGATCCGGTTACAATGAAAATCAAAATAAAAGAAAAGAAAGATTACAACTTTGTTTCCTTGTTTGTCGAACAAATCACGAGCTCCTGTTTTGCGGTCACTCGCTTACGTGGGTTATTTGCCTGCGCCGGGGTTTATCCGTGGACCACCGCGAGATCTAGATCTGGTCGGATCTACGTAGTATAACGGGTATTATTCCACCAAGGGAGATAATAGCCAGAGGGATTGTTTCAC
>BQKN01060333.1:69004-85761 GCA_022839385.1 Asparagus kiusianus
TTCCGGGAAAATCCGACAGAGTTTCGTCTATCCGCGAAGGGATATAGAAACAGAACCTCGTCGATCCGCGTGAGATCTAGAGATTATAAGCGTATATCTCGGCTAAAACGAGATAATAGCTCTTCTTAGTGGTCACCGCTAATGGGCAACACTAAGGAAAAAGAAGGGGGAATGAAGAAGGGCTGATGAAGAACTTCTTACTCCTCACTCCGGCAGAGCTTCGCTGCTTCAAAAATCAGACCTCACTCCTTACTCCGGCAGGGCTTCGCCGCTTCACACAAGAGCAATCCTTGGCTAAGATAATTCAGTCTTGAATTGGGAGCCCCTCACAAAGGAGGCCAAGGGGCCTATTTATAGGAAAAGGAGAGGGGGGGGTGCTCAAAAGATAAGAGGACACCCCTGGGTGTCTCGGAAAATCCGAGACACCTTAGGGGTGTCTCGGAATTTCCGAGACACCCTTGGGGTGTCTCGGATTTTCTGAGACACCCCCGGGGTGTTTCGTGTCATCCGAGACGCTCCGCGGTGTTCTTTGATTGGTTTCGCTGTAGTGCCTTTATCCGGGCTTAGATTTGACTGATTTCGGTTGTGTTGTAAGCCCGTCGAGGAGTTCTACAAGATCCGGTGATTGGATCATCTGTAGGATGAATGATTCCCGAAGGGCGTTGCTCCGTTTGCAGTGATCGCGGGGTTTTCGGTTAACCCGTATCCCCGTTGTTCTGAGATTTGTTGGCTCACGTAGTTCGTCGGTTCACTTCAGGCGCTCACCGACGTCATTTGAACTCTTGTGAACCGGGTAGTGACGTTCAATCATCATTCGTTAACACTGAGCTGTGAGCGGGGACCTATCGGCAATTTTCGATGCCTAAATCAACGGATTTGATTAGCCTTTACCGACTACCGTTTGAGTCGGGCTAGCATGCGGATTGTCTAAATCCGTTCCGCATGTAACGTTGTGCTAAGAGAGTGAATTCTCTGAGACTTTGTGCTACGACTTCGACTACGTAGACTTAGCCATTGTTACGGGAATAGGCTACCCGGCAACATGTATTAGACGCTGACTTATCCCTACTTAGGCTTCGGGATAAAGGTCCCCAGAATCAAGTTCTGGTGTCTTCTTGGACAGTAAAAGACAAACTTGGCGACACGTGTTAGGCGTCGGCATATCCTTTCTTAGGATTCAGGATGAAATTCCCCATGCGTGTAAGGCATGGATTTTGGTATTATTAATAACAACCTGCCACAATGTTGAATATGTGGGTGGGTATTCTTTTTAACGGTTAAGAACTAACCGGCAGCACGGGTTAGGCGCAGACTTATCCCTGCTTAGGTTTTAGGATAGGATACCCCAGAATTAAACTCTGGTGTCTTTTTCTACGGAGATAGACTAAACCGGCAGCGCGTGTTGGGCGCAGACTTATCCCTTCTTAGGATTCGGGATAAACTTCCTAGGATGAATCCTAGATTGATAAATTCTTGGAAAAGGTTGGGAAAGGAAGAATTTTATATTCTATTTCCCGATCTTCTTTTAGGGTGAAGGCGAACCCGATGCGGGAGAGAAAGAATTTTATATTCCATCTTCCAAAGCTGAAGAGGAAGAATTTTATATTCTATCTTCAGATGCAAAGGAGACTCGGGGTGGGATCTCTACCCCCAGAATCCAGAAAGGTGAAACTAAAAGTGGGATCTCCACTCCGAGAATCGGACAGATTCGGATAATCCTAACTGTTGGAAGGTTTGATTACCGAATTAAATGTGAATTCCTCGTTTATCAAGAATGAATTGTGGTTTTTGCCCTAACTGTAGGAAGGTTTGACCAAGCGGGAGTTTGAGGTGACCCTAACTATAGGAAGGTTTGATCACTTGATTTTAAAGTGGACCTCTCGTTCATTAGAGGAATCGAGAGGGGATTTTGGTTTTGGCCCTAACTGTCGGAAGGTTTGACCGAATGAGAGGTTTGAGACGATCCTAACTGTAGGAAAGTTTGATCGCTCAATTTGTGGGCCTCTCATTCATTGAAGAAACCGAGAGGGGATTTTGGTTATGGCCCTAACTGTAGGAAGGTTTGACCAAGTAGATAATGAGAGTGAGAATACAAATCATAGTAGGAGTGTTGACTTGTACAAATCACTCAGAAGGAATTCTTGGTGTTAAGTTATAAGGACTTAACACGAAGGGGTTTGAAAATTCGTCAAGGATTGATATCAGAATTCCAAGTATTATATCCGGACTCTAACAATGGGAGTATTGAGTGCACAGATACATCAAAAGTTTAAGTGGATTTAATCGAAAGGAATTTTAGTGGACCCACTGTCAATTAATTTGATCAGTGAGGGTTTTTATGGTGGAAGACTGTGAGTTGTCAAACACCAATGGAAATCTTGTGAGGGAAGATTGATCCAACAAAGTGATCGAACCTCGTCTCAGAAAAAGAATGTTCGGAAATCACAGTGGGGGTTTAGTGTTTATCACTTTGTTTGCAATGATTGGGTTATCCCTAAGAAATTACATATAGTATTCTTCCGGGAACTTCCCGTTACATGAATCATCCACCCCTAGCTTCTTCGCGAAACTGGGTTTATCATTGCATCTGGTTGTATGATCGGGTTATCCTTAAGAATATTACGTATAAAATTCTCCAGGAACTTCCCGTCAACGGTAGGAAACAGTTTAGACTCATATACCTATTGGAGTATCAGGGAGCAGTTTAACCTCTTATACCGGTCAGAGGATTGAGAAGCAGTTTATACTCTTATACTTGTCGGAGTCTTCATTCGGCTTAATTGAGAGATATAACGCCGGCTTCAACCAAGGTTTGGATACTATTCTTGAGAGTAAAGCAATCCTTAGTGGGATGAAGGATCCTCCTATGATACGCACAGTACTTTGGATCCGCGGTATTGTCATCTTCCTCCTGGTTGACGATAGGTGGTAGCTTGATCTTGTTGTTTTCTTGGAGGGATTCGAAGATGGCTGGAAAGTCTCCATCCTTGAAGGAATACTCTTTTTGGAGTTTCGGATCCGAGGTCTTTTGATGCCTTCAGGGTTGTTGTTGCGACATTTGATTAGCATCAACAGCCGCTGTAGGTGTATTGCCCTTACCACGGGAGGCGAAGTTCGAGTTCGGAGGATTAGTCGTTGATTGACTCCTCTCGGCCTTCTTCCTTCGGAGGAAGCGTTCGGCTTGCTCTCCTCGGACCTTCAAATCCTTCCATGTTTTGGACGGTGCTGTCCGCATTGCTTCCAACACGTCCAATGCGAGGTTGTTATGGCAAGTCTGGAGAATGAACTTCTCAGTGATTGGGTCCCGACAGTTCATCGCCTTGTTAGTAGGAATTCACCAAGTGATTTGAGCATCTTGACTTGGTACACACTTAAAAATATTTTTAAGGGCAAATCCCCATAATCAAGATAAGGTGAGAGATTTCATCATCTTTCATTAGCCCACAAATTACTAATTCCTCACTACATCACCCAAGCTCTATAAAACTCATTAGACGTTGGCCCTAAGGACTCGAGCTCAATAAGGAATAAGAAATCCTTAAGTGAACCGGTTTAAGTTTTCTCGGATTAGTTGGTGTCTAAGGCAAGGTTTAGGGGTTGCGTAAAGCGCTCCGTAAGAAACGAGGTACTTAATTGATCTCTGATCACCCTCTAGTACTATCCTTACCTGGCTAACTACCCGGGTAAAACTTTAATCTTTTCACTTTAGGAGTTTTTGGTTAGGAGCTAGTCTAGTTGAGTTAAGCTTACCTCTAGAGTTAGAGTGATTGAAAAGTGATTGATTTTTGATTTGTTTTAGTTAGGATTTTTCTCTTTTTCCATTCTCTCTTCATTAAAAAAAAGCTAACTTTTATAAAAAAAGGATAAAAAGAAATAGTTTTGGTGTATGCAACTGTGGATTAGGGATAATACACATCGATTAATTCTCTTTGAACCAATCATAGAAATGGAGCATCCTAATCCACCAGTTCTTCAAGATATGTGCTATCCCATTAAGATTACAATCCCCTCTTGCATTAGGCTCCCCGAAACAAATGGAATAAATTTTGAGCTTTGACCGCATTACATAAACATGCTTCCCAAATTCCTTGGAAATAAAACAGAAGATGCATATATTTTTATCTTGGAATTTGAGGAAGTATGTATTATGATTAAAATGAGACAATTAACAAAAGATGCGATCAAACTCAGATTTATTCCATTTGCTCTCAAAAACAAAGCAAAAAATGGTTGTATAGCTTACTCGTAAATTCCACCACTACTTGGGAGGAATTTATCACCGATTTTCTTAAGAAATTTTTCTCTATCCATAAAACGGTGAAGCTAAGAAACAGCATCATGAATTTTAAAATTATCCCGGGAGAACCTTTTTGGAAGTATTTTGACCGATTTAAAGATCTTCTCATCCAATGTTATCATCACGGTTTAGAAAAATGGCGATTGTGCCAAATAATTTATGAGGGGTTAAATTACTCTGTAAAAACTTCCTTAGAATCAATGTGCCATGGGGATTTCATAAGGAAAAATGCCGACGAAGCTTGGGAATTTCTAGAGAGTCGATCCGAGAAAACAATGCAATGGGAACAATGTGATGAAAGGGTTTCATCAGTTTCCCATTCTAAGTCTAGTGGTCTTTCCTTGGAGTCAAACATTGCTTCTGAAGCAAAGATGACGACAATTCTGTGGAGGTTAGAAGCCTTAGAAATTAAGGAATAAGCTCTTGTTCGCGGGAAAAATTGGGGCTTTCTTCATTGATGACGTCATTGCTATCTCAGTTAACAACTTTATGCGTTACAAAGAGATCCGGTCTTTTTATAAGATCCGGTTTACAATGAAAATCAGAACAAAATAAAGAAAGAAAAATTACAACTTTTCTCGAACAAATCGCGAGCTCCTGTTATCCGGTCACTCGCTTTGTGGGTTGTTTGCCAGCGCTGATGGTTAATCCGTTGACCACCACGCGATCTCGATCTAAGCAGATCTACGCAGTATAACGGGTATTATTTCACCAAGGAAATAATAGCCGGGAGGGATTGTTTCACCAAGGAAACAACCGTTCGAATCTCGGGATCAAAGACCAAGCTTTGATCCGGAGTGTAGTAGCGTAGATCTGAGATCTCGATCCTCTCGAACTTCTGCCTTTTGTGGTGCGGGTGCTCGCCAAGGATCAGATCTGAATGTCCAAGCTCAAGCCTTCAAAAAACTCTAACACGAGGTCTCAATCCGGCAGAGTTTCGGCTCTCCAAAAGTCCAACCAAAAGTCCTCCCAAATGATGAATCTGAAGGCCTATTTATAGGCACCCAGAACTGTGCCCGTGCACAGTTCTAGACCGAGCCACCTCAGGGTGGCTCGGCTTGGGCCGAGCCACCTTGGGGTGGCTCGGTTTCGGCCGAGTCCCCCCGGGTGTTGCCGTGGTGTCTGTCGTTCGGTTGTTTTGTCTGTGATTTGTTTCGTTGCTGATCTGGACTTTGATCCGGTTGTGTGGTCTTGATTTGGTAGTAAATCCACCTCGGTGTTTGAGTTCAAATCCGTTTTGTTGTTGGACGACTCATTGACTTTCTGAACCGTTGGATTGGTTCCGCACGCGAACGTATTTCATTGCTTGCGTGCAATTCGTTGACCTCGTCGCCTCGTCGCTCGAACGTTCGTTGATTTGTCGAATTATTGTGCCGAGCTGTGCTAAGGGACCTATAGGCAATTTTATACGCCTACAGATACCCCCTCCAAAGTATTCCAGCCTCGTTCTTTTATAGAAGGGTCTGGAATGCTTTGGATATGATTGCCCTTACCCTCCTTCGGTGTAACGGGATCTTGGAATGACCTTCGTTCTGTATTCCTTCACTCCTTCAGGCTATTCGGTGCTTTGTCGAATGTCTGTAAGGATTCCAGTGCTGCATTTATTGTCTGACCGTTGTCGGAGTTTTGAACTTGAAGTCGATTCCTGATTTTCCAATCTTTAGCTCGTGTTTGTTGGTTCGACATACAACTGACCCTCGATTGTTGGCGTTGAGTCTTTATTTGCGACGCGTTGTCCGGCGTCGTGTTATTGAGTTATCCTTAAGAATATTTTTAGAAAAATATTCTCCAGGAACTTCTCAATAAAAATGGGGAATAGTTTATACTCGTATACCTTATTGGAGTATTTCCGTGCCCAAAATGAGCTGAACCGGCGCCAAAAAAGGCAATAATTTGGCTCAAAAAATCGTCCGACCCCTTCAAATATGTGGGAGAGGCAAGAATAAACCAAGGATTAAACCCTCGGTCGATTTGAAGTCGTTTCGATGCTTGATTCAGCTTCAATTTGAATTCTGGTTCAATTCTGGTTCAAACTGGTTCAACCTGGTTCATGACTGGTCTGGTCTGGTTCAGCCTTATTTGGACTGATTTGGTTTGATCTGGTCTGGTTCAGTCAATTCTGGTCCGGTTCAGGGCTGGTTTGGGTCTGGTTCAAGGCTGGTTCACCTCTATAAAACCCCCCCTTTTCTCTCTCTTAGGGCCGGCCCCCCCTTCTCCTCCTCTTTCTTGGATTCCTTTTCCCTCTTCTATTTTTCCTTCAAATCTTCATAAATACCCTAGATCCATCCTTCCTTTGGATCTTAGATTGAAAAATCCCTCAAAAACCTTCAAATAAAAATTTCTCTCAGGCCCCTCAAGCAAGTGGTCTGAGCCTCTTTCAAGATTTGATTTTTGTCGGATCTTCGAGCTTTCTTCAGGTAAATCCTCCACAACTTTGGCTTATTTTATGCTTAATTCAATTTATGGATTTGTGGGATCACATGTGAGGGTTAGAATCATGATTTGGCGTCTCGAGCTTCTCTTTCAGGGGGTAAATATGCAATAAAAGAGGGACTTTTTTCTGGATTTGATCTTTTAATTTATTTTGCAGATCACCATGTCTCGTATTGTGAAGGGTCAATCCTCTACCGCGTCGGCTGGTGGCATGCCTCCCTCTCATGCCGGTGAGTTATTTTTTTTAAAAATTTGCAAATTAGTCCTTTTTTTTAGAAATTTGCAAATTAGTCCTTTTTTCTTGGAAATTTGCAAATTAGTCCTTTTTACTCCGCGTTGTGTTTGGTCGAGACCCTATCTCAAAATAAAGGGGGCGTTTTGACGCTGCATTGTGCTTTATAAGACAGGGATATGTTGTCGATATACCCTATCTTATGAATACATAATGTGGCCAAATCGTCTCACCCTTTATAAGGCAATGACTCTATCTTACCCATTCGTAAGATGAGTTCAATTTCCTTTTGTAACTAGAATTAACAAACGCTTAATTGCTTGCTTTCAGCGGTGAACGGACGCCGTGGGGACGTTTTATCTTCAGTTTCTGCCAGGCAGGCTATCAATCCACTTCCTCGGTTGGATATCCGTGACAGAAGGATGGTGAGTCCCGAAATCATCCTAATATCCGACGATGAAGGAGAAGAGGATCCTATTGCTGTAATTATGTCTGACCAAGAGTCTGTCTTCACGGTCTCCGAATCTGTGCAGAGCATCCTCCAAAAAGTAGAGAAGGTTGTGCAACAAACGGCCACCGCCATTAGTTCTGGACAGGGAAGATCTTATGATTTGCTCCTTTTCATAACAGATAGTCTTGAAGACATTCAGCGTGTAGGTGGCATCCGGCTAGCTGGACGATGTGAGATAAGGCTGACTTGCTTAGAGGAACTCATATATCGCTTGGAAGAGCTAGTACACTTCGACTCATATGACGAGGCCACACCACTTATGATCGATGCTCAGACTCAGAGGATGCATGAGCGTAAGGCTCGGGAGAGACGTATCTCAGAGCAAGAAGTAATCGTTGCGAACTTGTATGAACAGCAACGTCGTCTGCAGACTAAGATGGATACTTATAACAATATTGCTGATAGGACGGGGATTAGGACCGCCCAAGGGGAGAGGACTCTAAAAGATTTTGAGCTCGAGAGCACCAGAGTTCAAAATGTTTATAGAAGAGAGCTGGAGGTTCTTCACACGTTGCACCGAGAAGACGTAACTGCCGACACTGCCGCCATTCTTACGTATGCCAAGCTTCAGAAGGAAGAAGAGGAGAGGGTTCGGGCGGAACACGCCGAGGAACTTGCCGCTGTCAAGGCTAAAATTGCTTCCTTCAGTTTGTCAGATCTGATTTGAGACGTTTTCTTGTATCTCAACTTGGTTTGGTTTTATTAATAAAACAAAGTCTTTTCTTTAACACACTCTTCTCTTCATCATTATGCTTCTCTATTGATTGTGAATCCGACGATCATAATACTTACAGGATTTTTGGCAAACCCTCAGCCTTTAACGGATTTGATTAGCCTTTACCGACTACCGTTTGAGTCGGGCTAGCATGCGGATTGTTTGAATCCGTTCGCATGTAACGTTGCGTTCAGAGATTGAATTCTCTGAGACTTCGTGCTATGATGCCGAATACATAGACTTCGCCATTGTTACGGGAACAGGCTACCCGGCGACACGTGTGAGGTGTTGACTTTAGGATTTTTGGCTAACCCCCAGCCTTCAACGGATTTGATTAGCCTTTACCAACTACCGTTTGAGTCGGGCTAGCATGTGGATTGTCTAAATCCGTTCCGCACGTGACGTTAAGCTAAAAGAGTTAACTCTTTTAGTGCTACGACATTGAATACGTAGACTTCGTCTTTCTCCTGTGAAAAGACTAAACAGCAACGTGTATTAGATGTTGACTCAGGATTTTTGGCAAATCATCAGCCTTCAACGGATTTAACATGCTCTTACCGCCTACCGTTTGAGCCGGGCTTACATGCGGATTGTTTTAATCCGTTCCGCACGTGACGTTGTGCTAAAGGAATGAACTCCCTTAGACTTTTTGCTACAATTTCGAATATGTAGACTTTGCCATTGTTATGGGAATAGGCTACCCAGCAACGTGTATTAGACGTTGGCTTATCCCTATTTAGGCTTCGGGACAAAGGTCCCCAGAGTCAGGCTCTGGTATCTTTTTCTACGGATAAAGACCAAACCGGCGACGCGTGTTAGGCGTCGGCATACCCTTTCTTAGGATTCAGGATAAAATTCCCCAAGCGTGTGAGGCCTGGATTTCGGCATTATTAATAACAGCCTGCCACAATGTTGAATATGTGGACGAGTGTTCTTTTCAACGGCTAAGAACTAACCGGCGGCGCGTGTTAGGCACAGACTTATCCCTGCTTAGGATTCGAGATAAACTTCCTGGGATGAATCCTAAATTGATAAATTTTAGAAAAAGGATCGATGTGGGAAGGAAGAATTTTATATTCTATCAAACAAGGAAGGAAGAATTTTATATTCTATTCCTTGATTCTGGAAAGGAAGAATTTTATATTCTATTTCCAGTGCAAGAAAGAAACTAGAAGTGGGATCTCCACTCCGAGAATCTGGAAGACCTAGATAAACTTACCTTTTATAGGATTGGTTATCTGATCGAAAGATGAGTTCTCCGTTTATCGAAGTGAAATTTCAACTTTAGTTATGACCATGAGAAGGTTTAACCAAAGAGAAAAGAAAGGGAGTTCTTTCGTTTATCGAAAGGGGACTCCGAACTGAAAGTGGACCTCTTGTTCATGGAAAGAATCAAGAGGGCCAGAAGAACATTTTTGGAGGACTCACTGTCAATTGGAATTGATCAGTGAGGGGTTTTGGAAAATAAATTTCGGTTATCCTCTAGAATATTAAGTGTAATATTCTTCAAGAAACTTCCCGATAAATGAGTTGTCCTGAATGTACTAGGGATAGTATTTTTTCAAAAACTTCCTATTTATTGGCATTAATTGCCTGACACCCTCTAAAGAAATTAAGCGATAAGCGCCGTTTGAATAGACTGTGTCTATTACAAACGGTCCTTCCCACTTAGGTTCGAATTTACCTTTCTTCTTGGAGGTGAGGATTATTGGTCGGCGAGCAGCGAGGACCAGATCTCCTTCCTTGAAGCTTCTTTGGCGGACCCTTTTGTCAAAAGCCCTGGATATTCTTGCCTGATAGAACTCAATGTGTTGTTGAGCTTCCAAGCGCTTTTCGTCCAACCTCTCGAGTTCCTCGAGACGTTTCTGATGTTGTTCTTCGGTCGTCATCTCCGTTACGAGAGCGATCCGAAGGGAGGGGATTTGAATCTCTAGCGGTAGCACAGCTTCACATCCGTACACCAAAGAATATGGGGTGGCTCCCGTAGGTGTGCGTATGGTGGTGCGATAAGCCTAGAGCGCTTCGCCGAGTTTATCGTCCCAATCTCGCTTATTGGTTTTCACGAGTTTTGACAAGATCTTGATGATCGTCTTTTTGAAAGCCTCAGCTAATCCATTAGCAGCAGGATAATAAGCCGTTGACGAAACATCTTGAATCTTGAATTTGTCGCAAAACCTGATGAAAGCGTTGCTTATGAATTGCGGACCGTTGTCGTGAATGATCCGCCTCGGCACGCCGTGTCGGTATATGACATGATGCTTGATGAAGTTGATGACATTGTTCGTCTTTACTTCTTTAAGCGGAATGGCTTCAGCCCACTTTGAAAAGTAGTCGGTGATAGCGAGAATAAATCGATCACCTTTGACTGAAGGAGGAAAGATAGGACCGACAATATCCATACCCCATGTCTCGAATGGCCAGGACGTGGTTGACGTGTGTAATCGCTCCGGTGGTTGGTGCATATAATTTGCATGCACTTGACAAGCGTGACATTCTCGGGCATACTCGATCGCGTCACGAACCATTGTTGGCCAGAAATATCCCATTCTTCTGATTCGATCATACAGCTTGGGACCAGGCTGATGCGCACCGCATTCTCCTTCGTGTGCTTCCTTAAGAACTTCTTTTGCTTCTTTGTTCGAAAGGCATCGGAGAAGCAAATCATCATACCCCTGGCGATATAACGTATGGGTCTCGGTATTGTAAAAGAACCGTGGTGCTCTTCGGTGAATAGATTCTTTTTCCTTTACATCCTCCGGCAAGATGCCATATTGGACGTAATCAATAATGGGAAAGCGCCAATCTCGGGACTCAGACCTGATTTGGGTTGAGTTCACCTCTTTGGCGTTTACGTTTTTATCATCCTCCTCTTCGATATCCATATCGTATATGGGTATGCAGAGTTGGTGTGATCTTACTGTGACTAGCAGTTCAGCTTCGGACGGTTGCGCGAGTGATACTGCTAGTGCTGCCAGTGCATCCGTATAAGCGTTCTGGAGACGAGGGATGTATTCAATATAGAATTCTTCAAACGAATCCACCATTCTGATGGCCTCCTGGTGGTACGGAATCAGATCTGGGTTCCTGACTTCATACTCTCCATGAACCTGGTTGACTATCAATTGAGAATCCCCAAAAGCTTCGAAATACTCGACCCCCAGCTCCTTGGCGAAACTGAGTCCAATGATGAGCGCGTTGTACTCGGCTACGTTATTGGAACATGGATTTGTCAGTGAATAAGCTCGAGGCAGCACGTGCTTCCCTGGGAAACTAAGACAACTCCAACACCGGAAGTGACTTTAGGACATGCAGGGGTTATTGCCTTATTAACTGCTCTTGAAGCACCATCAAAGTATAATTGCCATACTTGTTGGTGTGATGTGGTATTAACCTCGTGGGTTTCATCTGGCAAGTCATCATATACTTCGATCGTATCCGTTGTTGGACTTGCCGCCAAAAGATCACAAATCGCTTGTCCTTTGACCGACTTCTACTGTTTGAAGTGCAAATCGTACTGGGACAAGAGAAGGGCCCACTTTGCTAACCGCCAATTCATCGAACCCGGTTGAGTCATGAATACCCGTACCGGATGAACGTTAGCAATGACGTAAATCGTCTGGCCAACCAAGTAATGTCGCATCTTCTGTACTACGAATACCAATGCGAGACATTCTTTTTCGATCATCGGGTATCGAGACTCGGCATCTATCAAGGTCCGACTTAGATAATAGACTGCCTGTTCGTGACCATTATCATCGTCTTGCGCTAGTAAAGTACTTATCGAGTGGTTCATCGCCTTGATATAAATCAAGAACGGTTTACCTGATTTTGGTGCAACAAGAACAGGGGGATTCATCAGATATGCCTTGATATCTTCGAATGCTTTTTGGCAAGCATCGTCCCAAATAAATGACACTCCCTTCTTGTTTAGCTTAGAAAATGGTTGGCACTTCCCAGATAGATTTGAGATGAACCTCCGGATGTAAGCTAAACGCCCTTGCAATCCTCTGAGCTCTCTTAGATTCCTCGGGGGTTGCAATTCATGTATTGCCTTCACCTTGTCTGGGTCGATGTGTATACCCTTCGTGGTGACGACGAATCCAAGGAATTTTCCGCTGGACATTCCGAGGAAGGATTTTGTGGGATTCATCTTCAATTGATGACCCCGCATGAGATCAAACATCGTTCTCAAGTCCTTGATGTGATCTTCTTTGTTGCGGCTCTTTACCACTAAATCATCAACGTAGCATTCAACCGTTTTCCTGAGATGTTTCTGGAAAATCTTAGTCATTGCTCGTTGGTATGTGGCACCTGCGTTCTTCAGACCGAAAGGCATCACCTTATAGCAGAAGATACCGAGGGGCGTTCTGAATGCTGTATGCTTCTCGTCGTCTGGGTGCATCTTGATTTGATTGTACCCCGAAAAGCCGTCCATGAAGGACATTCTCTCGAATCCGCATGTATTGTCGATAATGACATCTGTGATCGGGAGAGGAAAATCTTCTTTTGGACATGCTTCATTCAGATTCCTAAAATCGATGCAAATCCTAATCTTACCATTTTTCTTCATAACGGGAACGATGTTAGCTAACCAGTCTGGATGTTGTTCTTCTCGGATAAATCCTGAGTCGATCAACTTCTTAACCTCTGCCTCGATGGCTTCCATAATCTACGGACGAAACCGTCTTTGCTGTTGTTTGACAGGTTTGGCATCCGGCTTGATGTCGAGGCGGTGCATTGCTACATTGGGGTCAAGCCCTGGCATGTCTTCGTAGTTCCAGACAAAGACATCAATGTACTCTCTGATAAGGGCAATTAATTCCTCCTTCTCATCTGGGGGAAGACTACCGCTGATAAATATGGGCTTTGGATTGGCCTCATCACCCATATTAATTTGGACTACTTCATCTTCGGTGGGTGGTTCTCTCTGTTCGAACCTATCACCATACTGCATGTTTAGGTGATAAACCCATGGGTCCTCCCACGTTGGCATTTGATCGTCGTCCTCCAACGTGGATGGATCAGCTGTAGTCATGTTCGACATTACGGTCTTGAACATTTCTCCCAAACTTGTGTTGGAATCCTCAGCTGAAGAATCTGGCAAGTACCCATTCTTAGCTTTGTTAGCAATTTGATCGATGATTTGCAAACCACATTCGTCATCTGATGAAACATAGCCTAAGCCTCTCTTGTGACGATAATAGTCATTTGGTTTTCCTTTCGGTACATATGCCGCTTTGACTGGGATACGGGAACCTCGATCGAAGTATAAACCTTCTCCGAGTGTGAAATCGTACCCTTGTTTTTCCATGAGCATGCGCGCTTCCGGACTATACTTAGATAAGTGCAGACCAGATTTGTCACCATCTTCATCTTCTCTTAGGAAATGATCTGGCAATGGAAGATTTTCTCCTTTACCGTAAATCACTTCTTTTTGTCCCCCTATTTTGGGAGGAAAAATCCGGGTTGTTCCGAAAGAATGCTGGAGACGTTTCTTCGTTACATAAGACGATCGGAGTGGCATATATAAATCTGGATTATCATATAATCCCTTTATCGCATCATCAAGAGACCAGGAGTACTCTAAACCATGATTTATTTCAATATCGGCAAGTTGCCAGTTACAACCGCCATCTGACGATTGTTCATCGTCAAGATTGATTACAAAGGGTACAATGTCATTTAAAACAAAACCGCCATTATAATGAAATCCGGCCTCGAAATCAGCTTCTTCTCCGCTGTCCGTGCCCTGGATCGATGGTTTAGTATCGGATTCGTTACCATAAAGGAGAGAATCTGTGAAGTAATTCTCATACCCTTTGAATGGTTGCTTATCCGCGACCACCGTCCTGACCCTTCTATCAGTGTCAACATATTTCAAACACTGATGTAGAGTGGAGGGAACTATAACGTTACTATGGATCCAAGGCCGACCCAATAGTAAGTTATAGGATGTCTCAGCATCAATCACGTAGCACGTGACCTCCGTCTTTAGATCGCCCATTTGGCACTTTATCCGGATCTTACCCAAAGGCCTTGACCCGCTGGTGTTGAATCCGTAAATGACTGTGCCCGTAGATGCTAACTTGCTGACTGGAATGCCAAGGCTATGTATTAGGCGAAGCGGCATAATACTCACAGCGGAACCCGGATCCACTTGGATTCGGTTGACTTCGCTGGAGCCAATGTACCCGACGAAGTACAGGGGCCGATCATGATTTGAATTCTTCGTCTGCATGTCCTCTTTGGTGAAGGTGATGCAGGGAATGTTTTTAGCTACCACATTACATTGTTGAGCTAACAGTTCTAGTTCTTCAGGCGCCGGCTTGATTCGAGTGAGGAACGCTTCTGAATCAGCCAAGGCCTCTTGCAAGGCTTCTCTAGTTTCCTTAGATAGCCACAGCAACTCATATAGCGTTATCCGCGCTGGAATATTGGCTAGCTGAGCCATAATGTCGAAGGCTCGTGGAGTCTTTGAACTTTCCGGTTTATCATTTCCATTCGGACGACTGAAATGAGACTGCTTCGGATTTTGAACCTCCTCGGGCCTCTTTTCTTTTTGTTTATCTGCCGGCTGTCGTCGAACCTCCTCAACCGGTTTAGGGACCGTAATCACCCCTAACTCTGTGAGAGTCTTGGATGGTCCCCGTTTTGTCACCCCCTACTCAGCTAATTTATCGCCAGGAGATGGATATTTGAAGTGATATTCGTTTCCACTCCGGGTTACAAAGACCTCTTGTTCTTCGTCGGAGAGCGGGAAAGCGGGGATTCTTTCGTCATCTTTTCCTGGGATGGCAGAGACTCCATAGCAAGACTTCCCTTTCCCCTTTGAGTTCATCTGGGATGATGATCCGGCCCATTGTTCATCTTCAATCAGGTCGGGGTTGTTTTCGGGAAAAGTTGCTGTTTTCATTGCTTTGAGATCTGTTACAACTTCAGACGTTACAACAAAAATCAAATGAAAAGTTGATCTTTTTATAAGATCTACTTGTGCAACGAAACAAAGATTACAACTTTATCGAAAATAAACACGAGATCCCGTTTTGGTGCGGTCTCGCTTGCATGGGTCTTTTGCCTGTGACGGGGATGTTGATATCCGTGGACCGCCGGTCAATCAGATCCGTTCCGGAAGAATCCGGCAGAGTTTCGTCTATCCGCAAAGGGATATAGAAACAGAACTTCGTCGATCCGCGTGAGATCTAGAAGTTTTTTTAAAGCGTATATCTCGGCTAAAACGAGACACTAGCTCTTATTAGTATCACTGCTAAGGGGCAACACTAAGGGAAATAGAGAGGGGAATGAAGAAGAAGACTCCTTTGCTGTAGAGGGCTCGATTACTCGTCGCTGCAGCAGGGCTTCGCCTATGCTCTCCAAAATTCCAGATCCTCAAAATGAAGGCCTAAGTGTCCTATTTATAGGCAAGAGGAGACCCTAGGGGCTGCTCAAAAAGGCGTTTCGGCGTGTAAAAATTTGGAGACACCCCCAAAAAGGCGTTTCGCCGTGTAACAACCTGGAGACACCCCCAAAATGGTGTTTCGGCGTGTAAAAACTTGGAGACACCCCCAAAAAGGCGTTTCGCCGTGTAACAACCTGGAGACACCCCCAAAAAGGTGTTTCGGCGTGTAACCGCTTGGAGACACCCCCAAAAAGGTGTTTCGGCGTGTAACCGCCTTGAGACACCCCCAAAAAGGTGTTTCGGCGTGTAACCACCTTGAGACACCCCCGGGGGTGTCTTGGCCAGGCCGAGACACCCCTGGGGTGTCTTAGCTTTGCCAAGACACCCCTCGGGTGTTTCGACCTCGCCGGGACACCGCCGTGTGCCTCGGTTCAGTCCGAGACCGTCCGCCGTTGTTCTGCCGTTGTTCTGCCGTTGATTCGTCGTTCCAACTCGGATTTAATTGATTTCGGATGTGTTGGAATTCTGACGAAAAGCTCTGCAGATCTTGATGGTTGGATTATCAGTGGGGCGAATAGGACACGACGGGCGTTGGTCCGTTTGCAGCGGTCACGGGGTTTCCGGTCAGTCTGTATCCCCGTTGTTCTGAGATTCTGTCGGCTCACGTAGTCCGTCGGTTCACTTCAGGCGCTCACCGATGTCAATGGAACTCTTGTGAACCGGGTAGTGACGTTCATCGTCGTTCGTTAACACTGAGCTGTTTGCGGGGACCTATCGGCAATTTTTGATGCCTATAGATACCCCCTCCAAATTGTTTCGGACTCGTTTCTTTTATAGAAGAGACCGGAATACTTTGGATATGATTGGTCCGGCCTTCAGTCGGCATAAAGGACCTATGGTTCGCTTCAACTCTCGGCTCCTTCGATTTTCAGTTTGTCCAGTGCTTTGTCGAATAACCGAAGTTGTTCCGGCGCTGCATTTATCGCCTGGCTGTCGTCGGAGTCTTGAGTCTACAGCTGGTGAGTTAAGTTTGGCTCGTGTTATTGAGTTGACTTTTGAACCTACTATCCTGTCACATCGTGTTGACTTAGGGTTTTGGATCACTGTATGTTGACTTTTGTCGCAGCGCGCTGACCGGCGTTGACCTAGGGTTACGCGTTGACCGGCGTCTAC
>BQKN01060333.1:85771-109277 GCA_022839385.1 Asparagus kiusianus
CGCGCTGACCGGCGTTGACCTAGGGTTACGCGTTGACCGGCGTCTACCCTAGGGTTTCAAATCTGCATGGGTTGACTTTTGTCATCACGCGTTGACTTTTGTCACCGCGTGTTGACTTTGTCGCAACGCGCTGACCGGCATTGACCTAGGGTTACGTGTTGACCGGCGTCTACCCTAGGGTTTCAAATCCGCATGGGTTGACTTTTGTCGTCACGCGTTGACTTTTGTCGCCGCGTGTTGACTTTGTCGCAACGCGCTGAATGGCGTTGACCTAGGGTTATGCGTTGACCGGCGTCTACCCTAGGGTTTCGAACCGTCGAAAGTTGACTTGTGGAATTCATCCATATTTTCAACCGTCGGCGAAGAAAATCAACATTTGTGGAAACATCGGGGGTAAAATCGTTCGAGGGGGTCAAAACCCGGGCGAAACACCCTGGGGTGCCTCGGCAAGGCCGAGACACCCTTGGGGTGTCTCGGCATTGCCGAGACACCCCTAGGGGGTGTCTCCCTATTTGCGGTCCCCCCCCTCTTATTTGTCCTCTTCTTGTTTTGTCTTGTTCCTTCACCCTTTAATTCAAATTTCAAAGAGAAAATCTCTTTCTTTTAGGCTCCAAAACCGAACCCCCTCCCCCTCATTTTTAGTTTTGTATGTTCTTCTTCCCCAAGAGCTTTTCTCCATTGAAGAACTCCAAACCTCAAGAAGCTCGGGTTTTGGTGGATACCCATTGGCCGAAAGCTTGCATTATCCAAATAGGGTTCCCTCCTCCATCTTCAAGCTCAAAGAAAACCCCTTTTAGTTTGGTAAGTTCTTCTTCACAATCCTCTTATTTTCTTGTAAAGGTTGCATCTTTATGCTTGTAGTGGGCAAGGGGTTGTGTTTGCACTATACTTCGGGGGGTTTTGTGCAAAAGAGGCAATGGCCGAAACTTTGGGGGGCTTATTTGCAAAATTTGTGGGGGCTTATTTGCCAAAATGTAACTGAAATTTTAGGGCTTTGGATCTAGGTCCATTTGATGAAAAGATGTGGGGGGTGCTTTATGCAAGAGGATCAAAGAATTGTTTGAGGGGTTTATTTGCAAAACAGCCCATAAATGTTTTAGAGGGGCTTATTTGCAAAAAGCAGCGAATTTGAGGCTGAAATTCAAGGAGTTTAGAACACAAACTTGTGATCAAATTTTGGTAGAGGCATGTGGTAACCAAACGAAACATTTGTAGAGGGGTTTTTATGTAAAATTGGCTAAATTCTGTAAAAGGGCTTATTCGCAAAATTTAACCAAAATTATGGGATATCGGGGTGCTAGATGATCAAATATGATGACCATGACCCAGATCACGCGTGTCCTTGACCTGAATTTGGCCTTGAGCACGGGGGGGGGGGGGTATTTTGGGTATTTCACCAAAATTCACCGTGAAAACGACAATTATCGTTTCGCGTGCACGAAATTTGTAGGTTTAATTAGACTTCAACTATGAAATCCTATTTATTTATAGGATTTTAGTTCAAGTGCTTAATTTCCCTTTTTCAATATTTCGTGTCTGTATATTGTACCTAATATACTGCTTTTTATTGCAGGTTCTTGATGTCTCCCCGTCGATCTCGACCTTCCAGGAGTCGCTCCCGCTCGCAGCATAGCGAGGAAGAGGCTCCTACGACATCGTCCCCCGCGGCCTCTTTCTTCGGGGGTGAGAATTTATGTTTTCTGTATCCCGGATTGACCTCATCGCGGGTCATGAAGGAAGAACCGACACCCCTCCCGCGGGGGTTAAGGTTACGGACTTGTTTTGCTTAGCCAATTTAAGTCTTCGGGTATATTAGGGCGATATCGTGTCGTCTTACACCTTACAGGTTAGTGTGTGTTATCACGGTATTTACGTGATGACGCATGCCGTCCTCCCGGTGTAGGACACTCGAAATCGTCTCTCCAATTATCCCGCGAATAATCTCATTTCGCCTTTATGAGATAGATTTTCTGATTCTATCCTTTGTTGCAGTCGAGTTTCCCGGTGGTAGCCTTCCTTCTCATGCCAATACCGGTTGCAGCCGTGAGGTCTTCTCTTCGGCTTCTGTTAGGCAGGCCATTGATCCGCTCCCGCAGTTCGACAGAGACCGTTCAGACGAATCCTGTCGCTTGATACGGGATGGAGGGCGTCACTGTTTACGCCAACTTATCACCGATGCTCCCCTTACCGCGGATTCTTCGTCCACTCAGGCTAACTCTTACCGCGGAGCATTGGCTAACTCTTGATGAGGGAGCTCTTTTGTACATCCCCTCTGTTCCTCGTCACTATTCCTTCACTCATCTGGAAGGACAGGCCATGGAACGGCGGATGTCTTGGCACCTCACTGATGACGTTGAGCGAGTCCATTGCGGGTATGCTTCTCATGGCAAGACTCCTGGTTCTGGCGGATATCATCATGTCCGTGGCCTTCGACCCGGGATCATGGGTCTTGACACTGCACCCCCAGGCGAGGTGTCCGCATCTGCTTCTACCGTGAGGAACCGTCTGGCTCTCCTTGGGAGAAGGCTGCCTCTACCAGACTACCGGTGCTATGGTTGGGCTTCTTCATTAGCCAAGGGATGGTGGCCCCGCATGACCGGTTACGTCTTGGGGCGCTGGGAGAAGGATCTGAAGAGTAGTGGCTTGTATGTACCTATAAGAGCTACCATGTATGGACTCCCAGTTAGCTGCCGCCATTTCTTGGCGTTGTTGGAGATGTATATGCCTGATAGCAACACATTCCTGACCAGCGATGGGGAGCTAGGGTTGGCCCTCCATGAGATGCATCAGGTTTCCGGTCTTCCGATGGGAGATTGCCCATATCAGGAGTATTTTCCTTCGAACCAGCTGTTAGCGGGAAAATTTGTTGCTTTCTTCATTGTTGATATCATTGTACACTTTAATAATCGTTTATCGAATTACAAAGATCCGGTCTTTTTATAAGAGCCGGTTACAATGAAAATCAAAATACAAATAAAGAAAAATTACAACTTGTTTCCTTCTTTGTAGAACGAATCGCGAGCTCCTGTCATGCGGTCACTCGCTTTGGTGGGTTCTTTGCCTGCGCCGGGGTTGTTTGCCGTGGACCACCGCGAGATCTAGATCCGATCGGATCTACGCAGTATAACGGGTATTATCCCACCAAGGAGATAATAGCCGGGAGGGATTGTTTCACCAAGGAAACAACCGCTCGAATCTCGGGATCTAAGAACCAAGCTTAGATCCGGAGTGTACCTACGTAGATCTAAGGATTTGAGATCCGGTTCTCTCGAACACTTGCCTTATTTGGCGTTGATGATCGCCGAGCACCAGATCTGAATGAGGGAGTCCCCGAAGTCCTAAAGTTTGAGTCTTTTTAGATCTGAATCTCCAATCCAGCAGGGCTTCGCCTCCTCCAAAATCCAACCCTTGAACCAAATGAGCACAAGGCCTATTTATAGGCACTCAGAACTGTGCATTTGCACAGTTCTGTGCCTAGCCACCCCTGGGTGGCTCGGCCTTGGCCGAGCCACCCTGGGGTGGCTCGGCTTTGGCCGAGCCACCTCAGGGTGGCTCGGCTTGGGCCGAGCCACCTTGGGGTGGCTCGGTTTCGGCCGAGTTCCCGGGTGTTGTCCGTTTCATCCGTCGTTCGGGTTCCGTCGTTCAGGTTCCGATTCGTTGTTGATTTGGACTTTGATTCGGTTGTGTGGTTGACTTGTTCGGATTTGATTTGTTGATCCGATTCTTGATTAGGCAGTAAATCCACTTCTGAGTTCGAGTCCGAAACCGATCTTGATTCAATCGTGATTCCTCCGAGTTCGCTCTTGTTTAGATGACTCGTTGACTCCTCGAACCGTTGGCTTTATTCCGCGTGCTAATGGATTGTTGGCGTGCGGTTCGTTAGCCTCGTTAGTCCACTTCATCGCATATTGTTTGGCTTCGGTGTTGTGGGATAACAGTTTTGCTTGGATATGTCGCTCGATGGTCCTTTTGTTGAATCGGCGTCGTCGAGCTGTACTAAGGGACCCGTAGGCAATTTTATACGCCTACACTAGCAGTTGGGGTGGTTGAAGAAAGATAATCCCGATATGTATGACACTCTCTGGGATCTCACCTGTCATTATTACACCTCCTTGATCCAGAGTTCTCCTCCAGCCAAGACGAAGAAAAAGGTCAGCTTGAAGCAGTTTGCTTCATATTTGTTCCAGAATTTGGAGGGTGATTCCAGCGGGCCCATCCGTGAGCTAGATGTCTTGACTGTCACCACCATTAACGAGTTGATGGAGAAGAGCGAGGCTCGGTCCTATACTATTGCCAGAGCTGAGGGAGCCTTTCCTGTAGGGACAAAGTTTCGTTCGTTCCTCCGACGGGCGCAGAAGTCCATCGAGCCTCGGTCTCTGTTAGCAGGCTATCTTGCCCTCTGGTTGAAGAAGTGCGTTGTTCCGCACCAGGCTTCAGATGCTTTGCCTCTTGAAGTGCTCTTCCCCACGGTTCAGCTAGCTTATGGGAGGGAACTTTCTCTGCTCCTAGCGATGGTTGCCAGCATCCATTGCGGGCTTAGGAGCGTGGTCAGTAGTGTTACTCAGGTGGGTCCTGAGCCATCTACCGAGCTTATCTGTCCTAAGGTCGAGCTTCCCTACGCATATCTGATGGCGTGGCTCGTTCTTCATCGTCCGGGTTTGATGTCGGTGCCCAGCGTTGTTGACGTCCCCGTCCCATACATGCAGCTGTTGGAGAAGAGCAAATAGCTTGCGAAGAAGTTCGATGACGTTCAGCAGGCACTTCAAGTTCGCAAGAGCTGGGAGTTCTTCAAGTATTTCCCTCAGTTTTCGGGTCGTTATGGCGACGTGTTGACCGATGAGGAGAAACCCAGGAGTGACCGAACCATCCTCGACATTGGTTGTTTCCGTTGGTTGGTAAACATCCGCGTCGGGTATCTTGTCTTCCGGGTGAAGAACCGATGCCATATAGAGCCTTACCTCCCCTGCCGTTTTGCTCGTCAGTTCGGCTATGACCAACTATATGTTGGGAATCCCAGCCGTGGTTTGAAGGTTGAGGGAGGACTCGTTGACGGTGTACGAGCATGGCTGTGGACTATGGTGGGCTGCACCGGAGCCCGCTTTGCTCTTCCCTCTTATAGGCGTAAGCCTTTGATCACTTTCCTCAGCTGCAAGTGGTTCCTCTCTGCCTATGAATTCATAGGTGTGAGGAGCCTTTCAGAGTTAGAGTCCGATCACTCAGTGCAGGCTGCCATGATGGCTGCTCGTAAGGCTGAGATTGCTCAGAAGCAGAGGAAGAGACATGGCAAATCTTCCCTCTCCAGCAGAGATGATGAAGAGCTCCTCCCTATGGATGATGAGGGCGAGACTCCTGAGGGGGAGTTTATGGATATAGACACCGACCAAGAAGAACTTGGTGCAGGTTTGTCATACCCTTTGATTTTCTTTCTCAACTCCAACTGGTATCTACGAAATATCTTGTTCATTTAATGGAATGAACGTTATCATTTCAGGTAGGACCACTGGCGATCATGAGCCACTTGCTTCCCGTTTTACGAGCTCAGGGCCTGGAGACCGAGCTGCCATGAGTGGCAAGTCCGTGCATGACCAACCTGTTGGTTCCAGGAGGGCTGGTACCTTGAAGAGGAAGAAGACTGCTCACAAACCATCTGCCGGTCAGCGTCCTTGTGGGGCAGATTTGGGAGATGTTGCCGATGAAGAAGAAGGTAACATCTCTTTGAATATACTTTTATCACTTCAAGGTGCTTTACCTTTGGGATTCATGATCATGTTTTATGTCCCAGGGATCTTTGAAGAGGGTGAGCTTCCACCGGATCCGGTATTCCCTGGATCCGACCACATGGATTGCTTCATGCAAGAAATGTGCGACGCTCTTCGTGATGGCTCCCTAGGCATTGACCTGAACATTGATCTTGAGCCGACGAGTAATGTCGAGCCCACCGTTCCATATTTAGGTATATCTCCCTCCGACGATACCCTCCTCCGTAGTTAAGGAATTCATGCTTATTTCGCGCTTTGCTTTCTTCCAGAATATCTGACGAATCCAAGCGCTGATATTGGGGAAAGAGAATCTTCTGCTTATGCTGCAGGTATTTCTTTTCCCCTCTTCCCTATTTCCTTATACATCTTTCCAACATTTCGGTTGTCTTGCAGATGTCGTGATGGAAAAGCCAGCTGAGGATGGAGCTTTTCCGGATACAGGTTTCGAGGGACAGGGGCATGCTCCTGTACCCAGTTTCTCGAAACCTGATGCTGGATTATTGGCCGACATGTTGGCCGAACAGACTCCCGGAGGGACTGTGAGACCACTCTTTGGGAGTGATTCATTCACAGGTATATATCTGATCCCACTTTTCTTTACTTGTCTAAATTTCCATTTTGACTAATAAAGAAGTGTAACTATAGGACCAGGCGCTGTACCTGATACCAGCATAGCTTCGAGCGTTTTCCCACCTCCGCCGAGTGGTACGACTGATTTGCCCACGGGGGTTGATATACCCTCCATGACCAATCCTGTCGTTACTTCGGAGTCTGTCGGATCTCAACCCGAGGGGACTTCCGTCGGCATAGGTATACCTTGAACTTCCCCTTCGGGTTTTCTGATTGTATTTGATAGTCCCTTAGCTTCCCCTTCTTGTTGTTTGTAGGATCCCGATCCCCTCTATACGAGCGTGTCCACGCTCTTTTGGTCGATACCGATCCAAACAGAGACGTTTTCCGTATGGATCTTGGCTTTTTCACGGCCTTCTATAACGGCATGATCGAGAAGCTTCTTCACAGAGAATACTGTTTCGATCAGTTCAGGCGTTCTTTTTCTCGTCACATGATGATGATGAGGGAAGAAGGACACCCGGAGTTGGCCGATTCCTTCACTGCTGAATTCGCTGTTTTGGAGTCAGAGATTCGAGAGCTGAGGGAGTTGAAGGCTGGTGGAGCTTCCTCTTTTGCATCCTCTCAGATGGAGGATAGGTTGACGCAGTGGCGTGACCTGAGATCTTCCATCGGCAGCGAGCTTCGATCACGTGAGCATTCTGTTGCACAGCTGATGGCTACCCTAGCGAGGAAGGACGCCAGCAGAGCCGAGTTACTCAGCTCCTTGGATTCCACCCGTGAAGAGATAGCTAGGCTGAAGGAGGCTTTGGGGCGCACCGAAGAGTCCGTCACTATTATCGCCGAGGACCTGGTTGGATTAGAGCATTCTCGTGAATGGACGCTCGATAAACTAGGATCGACTCAGGAGGGATTGATGAAGCTGCAAAATGAAGCCGCGGAGGTCTTAAGCAGTTCCGAAGACTCTGTCCGAGCTAACCTGCAGGCAAAACTTGAGCAGGGCTACATGGACAGGCTCTCTAGTTTAGAGTCTCAGGTTCTTAACCGTCAGTTGCCTTCGGGCTAACGAACTCGTTGTTGTATGCTTTTGGCTTGATCTATTACTAGAGACTCCGCATTTGTTTCTCTCACAGGATTTTTTTTTGGCACACCCCCAGCCCCTGACAGGTTTAGTATGCCATCATGCTAAGAGAATCACATTTCTTATAGGGAAAGGGCACCCCGCACCGCTTGTTAGGCGATGACTTATCCCTTCTTAGGATTCAGGATAAAATTCCTCAGGTTCAAACCCTGGCGTCTTCTTTCAATCGGCGAAAGACTAAACCGGCTATACGTGTTAGGTATAGGCTTTGGGGTTTTTGGCAAACCCCCAGCCCTCAACGGGTTTGATGTGCCTTTACCGATTACCGTTTGAATCGGGCTAGCATGCGAATTGTCTAAATCCATTCCGCATGTAACGTTATGCTAAGAAAATTGCTTCTCTTAGACTTAGTGCTATGATTTTGAATACATAGGCTTCGTCTTTCTCACGGGAATAGACTACCCGGCAACACGTGTTAGGTGTTGACTTCATCCCTGTCTTTTCTGAAAGCAAAGACAGGGGAAAAGGGGAGAGGATTGTGCTAAGAAAATTGCTTCCCTTAGACTTAGTGCTATGATGTTGAATACATAGACTTCGCCATTGTTATGGGAATAGGCTACCCAGCACCGCGTATTAGGCGATGACTTATCCCTTCTTAGGCTTCGGGATAAAATTCCCCATACACAACGTGTCCGGATTGGGAAGTTGTGAATTATGTCTTTTCTGAAAGCAAAGACAAATTGGAAAATGAGAGAGGAAGAATTATATATTCTATCTCCCAGTGCTGAAGAGGAAGAATTTTATATTCTATCTACAGTTGGAAAGGAAACTCGAGGCGGGATCTCCACCCCCAGAATCCAGAAAGTTCCAACGACTCTACCTTTTATAGGATTGGTCATTTGGATCTGAAGAGGAAGAATTTTATATTCTATCTTCAGCAGGAAAGGAAACTCGGGGTGGGATCTCCACCCCCAGGATCCGAAGGATGAAACTAGAAGTGGGATCTCCTCTCCGAGAATCGAAAGGTTCAAACGACCGTACCTTTTATAGGTTTGGTCATTTGAATCTGAAGAGGAAGAATTTTATATTCTATCTTCAGCAGGAAAGGAAACTCGAGGTGGGATCTCCACCTCCAAGATCCGAAAGGTTCAAACGACCGTACCTTTTATAGGTTTGGTCATTTGAATCAGAAGAAGCCCGATTTCTACCCTAACTTTTATAGGTTTGGTGGAAAAAGGAGCAAGAGCAGCTTTTCGTTCATCGAAAAGTGGTGACTCGGTCTCAGTCTTGGCTAAGATAAGCTTGACTAAGTGAGAGTGGTGGAACAACCCTAACTTTTATAGGTTTGGTTGTCCGGATTGAAAGTGGACCTTTCGTTCCTGGGAGGAATCGAGAGGGGATTTTGGTTGTGGCCCTAACTATAGGAAGGTTTGACCAAGTGGGAAGTTTGAGACGATCCTAACCGTAGGAAGGTTTGATCGCTCGATTTGAAAGTGGACCTCTCGTTCATTGGAGGAATCGAGAGGGGAATTTGGCTTTGGTCCTAACTGTAGTAAGGTTTGACCAAGTAGGGATTGTGTGGCGGAGACTATGAGTCGTTAAACACCACTGAAAGTTTCGTGAGGGAAGATTAATCCATAGAATGATTAGATCTCATCTCAGCAAAAGAGTGCTTGTGAGAGTTAGAGTCTGACAAACAAGAACATTCGGAATTCGAATGTGGATTTCTTGTTCATCTCTCTTACAGCGACCGGGTTATCCCTAAGAATACCCCGATGTGGTATTCTTCCGGGAACTTCCCAGTACATCAAAATCTTCTGAAGATACTAAGGATAGTATCTTTTTAGGAAATTGCTATTTATTGGCATCATAAGCCGGTCACCATCTTTGGTGACTAAGTGATATGCGCCGTTCGAGTAAACTGTTTCTACTACGAACGGTCCTTCCCATTTGGGTTCAAATTTGCCTCTCTTCTTGGAGTTAAGGTTCATAGGATGTCTTTCAGTTAAGACCAAATCCCCTTCCTTAAAACTCCTCTGTCGAACCTTTTTGTCGAAGGCTCGAGAAATTCTGGCTTGGTAAAACTCGATATGCTGTTGAGCTTCCAGGTGCTTTTCATCGAGGCTCTCGAGTTCTTCGAGACGTTTCTGATGTTGCTCTTCGGTCGTCATCTGGGTTGCAAGAGCGATCCGAAGGGATGGAATTTGGATTTCCAAAGGGAGGACGGCTTCACATCCGTACACCAATGAATATGGGGTTGCGCCAGTCGGCGTACGTACCGTAGTACGATAGGCCCATAGAGCCGCGCCGAGCTTGTCGTCCCAATCCCGCTTGTTATTTTTCACAAGCTTTGACAAGAGCTTTATGATAGTCTTGTTGAAGGCTTCAGCTAACCCGTTTGCTGTGGGATTATAAGCCGTTGACGAGATGTCCTGAATTTTGAACTTATCGCAGAACCTTATGAAGGCGTTGCTGACAAACTGAGGACCATTGTCATGTATGATTCGTCTTGGAACACCATACCTATAGATGATATAGTGCTTGATGAATGCAATGACGTTGCTCGTCTTAACTTCTCTGAGTGGAACCGCTTCAGCCTATTTGGAGAAGTAATCGGTAATTGCCAGTATGAACCGGTCGCCTTTGACTGACGGGGGATTTATAGGACCAACAATGTCCATTCCCCAAGTCTCGAACGGCCATGATGTTACCGAGGGATGCAGATGCTCCGGAGGTTGGTGCATATAATTCGCGTGTACTTGACATGCGTGACACTTTCGGGCATATGTGATTGCATCATTCATCATGAAAGGCCAAAAATACCCCATTCTTCTGATGCGGTCATAAAGCTTGGGGCCAGGTTGGTGTGCACCGCATTCTCCTTCATGTGCCTCTCTAAGCACTTCTTCAGCTTCTTTGGTCGATAGGCAACGTGCTAGCAGCCCATCGTATCCCCTGCGATACAGCATTCGATTCTCCGTATTATAGTAGAATCTTGGAGCTCTCCGTCTGATTGACTCTCTCTCCTTTATGTCTTCTGGCAAGATTCCATGCAAGACGTAGTCGATGATGGGGAAACGCCAATCTCGGGGTTCGAACTCAGCATGAGTTGTGTGCACTTCCCGGACCTCTTCTTCCCTGTCATTTTCATCATAAAGCGGCACTAAGAGTTGGTGAGTTCTTACCGTAACGAACTGTTCTGTTCTGGGAGGCTGTGCCAGAGATACAACTAAAGCTGCTAACGTATCTGCGTAGGTGTTCTGCAACCGTGGAACGTGCTCGATGAAGAATCCTTCAAACGATTCCGCTAATTCCACCGCCATCTTGTGATATGGGATTAAATCCTGACTTCGGACTTCATACTCCCCTTGGACTTGTTTAACTATCAGTTAAGAATCACCGAAAGCTTCGAGATAATCAACCCCCAGCTCCTTGGCGAAATTGAGCCCTATAATCAGTGCGTTATACTCTGCTACATTATTCGAGCATGGCTCGGTTAATGAGTAGGCTCGAGGCATCACATGGTTTCCTGGGGAAACTAAGACAACCCCAACTCCGTAGGAGACCTTAGAACATCCAGGAGTACCTGTGACAAGAGCCGATCAGGAAGCACCATCGAAGTACAAACGCCACACTTGTTGGTGTGAAGTTGTGTTGACTTCGTGGGTTTCATCGGGTAGGTCATCATATATCTCGGCGGTATCCGTAGTTGGATTAGATGCCAGGAGATCGCAGATGGCCTGCCCTTTTACCGACTTCTGCTGTTTGAAGTGCAGATCGTATTGGGACAAGAGTAAAGTCCATTTTGCTAACCACCAACTCATGGAAGCTGGTTGAGTCATGAACACCCGGACTGGGTTAACTTTGGAGATGACATAGATGGTCTGTCCAACCAAGTAATGCCGCATCTTCTGGATGGCGAACACTAAGGCGAGGCATTCTCTCTCAATCATGGGATATCGAGATTCCGCGCCCACCATAGTTCGGCTTAAATAATATACTGCTTGCTCGTGACCGTTATCGTCATCTTGTGCAAGCAATCACTTAATGAGTGGCTCGTCGCCTTGACATAAATCAAGAACGGTTTGCCCGATTTCTGTGCAACGAGTACGGGAGGTTTCGAGAGATATTCTTTAATACTCTTGAATGCCTTTTGACAAGCGTCGTCCCATACGAATGACACGCCCTTCTTTGTGAGCCTGGAGAACGGTTGGCATTTCCCCGAAAGGTTCGAGATAAACCGACGGATATAAGCCAATCGCCCTTGTAGTCCTCTAAGCTCTTTGAGGTTTCTCGGAGGTTGTAATTCATTGATCGCCTTTACTTTATCCGGATCAATGTGAATACCTTTGGTGGTGACGACGAATCCTAGGAATTTGCCACTGGACATTCCGAGGAAAGACTTAGTAGGGTTCATCTTCAACTGATGGGCCCGCATCAAGTCGAACATGGTCTTCAAGTCTTTGATGTGATCTTTCTTATCACGACTTTTCACGATCAGATCATCCACGTAGCACTCGACCGTTTTTCGGAGATGCTCCTGAAAGATCTTCGACATAGCTCGCTGATATGTAGCACCTGCATTCTTCAAGACGAATGGCATAACTGTGTACCAGAAAATGCCAAGGGGTGTTCGGAACGCGGTGTGCTTTTCATCATCTGTATGCATCTTTATCTGGTTGTAACCAGAGAAACCATCCATGAAAGACATCCTCTCGAACCCGCACGTGTTGTCGATGATAACATCCGTGATGGGAAGAGGGAAATCATCTTTTGGGCAACCAGCATTGAGGTCCCTGAAGTCGATGCATATCCTAATCTTCCCGTTCTTCTTAAGGACCGGGACAATATTGGCAAGCCATTCTGGATGTTGCTCTTCTCTAATGAATCCTGAGTCGACGAGCTTTTTAACCTCAGCTTCGATCGCCTCCATCATTTGCGGACGAAACCGTCTTTGTTGTTGTTTGACTGGTTTGACATCCGGTTTAATGTTGAGACGATGCATTGCTACATTTGGATCGAGCCCTGGCATGTCTTCATAATTCCAGGCGAACACGTCGATGTACTCCCGGATAAGAGAGATTAACTCCTCTTTCTCCTCAGGTAGGAGACTGTCGCTAATGAATATCGGCTTTGGATTCTCCTCGCTTCCCATATTCACTTGGACTACTTGGTCTTCGGTAGGAGGTTCTCTTTGTTCAAACCTATCATCGTATTGCATGTTCAAGTGATGAACCCATGGGTCCTCCCATGTTGGCATCTGATCATCCTCTTCTGTTGTCGTTGGATCAACCGTGACCATGTTTGACATTAGCTTTTTGAACATTTCACCAAGACTAGCGTCGGAATCCCAAGACGAAGAGTCGGAAGAGTATCCTTTTCTAGCCTTGTTAGCAATTTGGTCGATGATTTGCCAGCAACACTCGTCGTCGGATGAGGAGACGTAGCCTAAGCCCCTTTTGTGGCGATAATAATCATCGGGTTTTCCTTTTGGTACATAGGCCATTCGAGGTGGAACTCGCGGACCTCGACCAAAGAAAAGACCCTCTCCGAGTTTGAAGTCATATCCCTGCTTTTCCATCATATTGCGCGCTTTCGCATCATATCTGAACAGATGAGGGGCAGGTTTATCATCGTCGTCTTCCTCTTCCATGAAGTGGTCGGGTATCGGAGATTTTCTTCCTTTGCCGTAGACGACCTCCTTTCCACCCCCAATCCCTGCGGGGATGACAAGCGTCGTTCCGCACGGGTCGTGTACCTGCTTTTTTGTCATGCAAAATGACTGAAGAGGCATATACAAATCAGGGTTATCATAAAGCTCGTTAGTGACATTATCGAGACACATCGAGTACTCTAAATCATCATTTATTGATAGTTCTTCGGCAAGTTGCCAATTACAACTATTCTCCGATGATTTATCATCATCAAGATTGATTACAATGGGTACAATGTTATTTAAAACAAAACCGCCATCATAATCAAACCCCGGTTCGGTATCAGCTTCATCTCCGCTGTCCGTTCCTTGGGCCGATGGTTCAGTATCGGATTCAGCGCCGTATAAAAGGGAATCGGTAAAATAATTCTCCAATCCCTTAAACGGTTGCTTATCCGCGACCACCGTCTTAACTTCATTGTTTGTGTCTACATATTTGAGGCACTGATGTAGAGTTGACGGGACTATAAGGTTACCGTGGATTCAAGGTCGACCCAACAGTAAGTTATAGGAAGTTTCCGCGTCAATCACATAACAAGTGACTTCCGACTTCAAATCCCCGATCTGGCACTTGATTCGGATCTTCCCCAAGGGCCTAGACCCGCTGGTGTTGAATCCATAAATTGTCGTGCCAGTGGAAGCTAACTTGCTAGTCGGGATTCCGAGATGATGCATCAATCGGAATGGCATGATGCTAACAGCGGAACCCGGATCAACTTGGATCCGGTTGACAACGCTGGAGCCAATGTGACCAGTGAAGTACAAAGGTCGATCATGCCTCGAATTCTTCGTCTGCATGTCTTCTTTGGTGAAAGAGATGCAGGGAAAATGATTTGCCGCAAGATTGCATTGTTGAGCTGACGACTCCGGTTCTTCAGGAGATGGCTTGATTCGAGTCAGGAAGGCTTCAGAGTCACTCAAAGCTTCTTGTAGCGCTTTCCTTGTGTCCTTCGAAAGGCGCAACAACTCGTATAAGGTTATCCGAGCCGGGATGTTGGCCAACTGCGCCATGATGTCGAAATGGGGCGGAGAGCTCGTATTTCCCGGTTTGTCTCTCCCAATCGGATGATTGAATCGAGACTGCCTCAGGTTTTGGACTTCTTGGCGTACAGGCTCCTTCCCTTTCTCCTTCTGCTGAACTTTCTCCGAAGCTGCAGGTGTTGGGGGAATTGCTGCAATCCCCAGTTCTGCCAGCGTCTTGGAAGGAGGGGTTCTGGTGCCCAATAGCTCGGAAGCATCCGGGTACTTGTAGTGATATTCGTTCCCACTTCGGGTTGCAAAGGCCTCCTGTTCATCTTCAGAAAGCGGGAAGGTCGGAATTCTGTCGTCATCCACCCCTGGTATAGCAGAAGCTCCGCAACAGGATTTCCCCTTTTTCTTTGACTTCTTCTTTTTGGAAGAGGTCCCGGTCCATTGTTCATCTATGATCAAGTCCGGATGAACCCACAGAATCTCGTCGTTCGGGGCCGTGTGTGGTACAAGCCCTTTTCGGCGTTGTTGGTGAGGATCATCATTCACCGTCTTTACTGCTGCATTAACCACTGGTTCATGTTGAAACCAGCTCGAGGGAACAGACCCGAAGCTAATGGATACTGCATTCGCACCCACCTTCTTCTCCTGGGGCTGCTTCATAGTGATAATCCCAACATCGATTAGGGCCTGAATTTTATCTTTAAGAGCATAGCATACCTTGGTAGGATGGTGCACCGCCCTGTGAAATGCGCAGTATTTAGGATCGTTGACTCTCTTGGCATCTTCTTGATCCTGAATCGGAGGCAACTTGATCTTATTGTTCTCGACTAGGTATTTGAAAATACCAGGGACTTCATCCTCCTTGAATGAGTAGACCTTCGGGAACCTCGGCTCCGCGGCCTTCTGCTTCTGGGGCTGTTGTTGCCACCTGGATTGTTGAGGCGCCTTCTGCTGCTGCTGTTGCGGCTGTGCTTGCACCTCAAATATTTGGTTCTCGTCCACAGCATTCGCATGCGCCTTTCCTTTGCCCTTGGGGACAAAGTTTTACTGTGGAGCGTTGCCTGTGATCTGCCCTCTTTTAGCCTTCTTCCTCTTGAGGAATCGCTCGGCTCTTTCTCCCCGAACCTTCAGGTCTTTCCAGGTCTTTGGCAGCGCCATTCCCATGGCTTCAAGAATGTCGAGCGTCAGGTTATTGTGGCAAGTTTCGAGGATGAAATCTTCACTGACTGGATCCCTGCAATTCATTGCTTTGTTTCGGAATCTCTTCACGAAGTTTTCGACCGTCTCGCCGTTCTTCTGCTTTTCGTCAAACAGCGTGCCGATCGAAATTTCGGTGTCATCATCGAAGAAATTCGTTAAGAACATATCCTCCATGTCGTCCCAGCTGCTGATGCTCCCGGGCTTGAGACGGCGATACCAATCGAATGCAGCTCCGCGAAGAGTGCCGACGAATGACTGCACCATGAGGGGCTCATTTCCGGAAATGATTCCTAAATGAGACTTGAAATAGATTAAGTGTTGGGTAGGGGAACCCTTCCCATCAAACGGCGTAAAGTTAATCATATTAAACTTTGCCGGATATGGGATCGATTCTCACTCCCTTGGGTAGGGGTAGGGTATACCGGACCTTTTTACTTCTTGAGCACTCATCAACGCGTTGATTTTGCTCTCCATGTCCTTCATCTTCCTGTCTTCACTCATCTCTGCCTTCGAGTGGCTTTGAGGAGAGGTGACGTGGTCCTCTTTTGCGTTGTCATCCACGGGACCACCCCCATTGTCGTTGTTGAGGGGAGGGATGTTGACATTATCCCCTTCCCGTTCTTTCTGATCTTGATTGCGTTGATTAGGCTCTGCTTGGTGAACCGTCAGTGCCGCAATTTGTTGGTCGTGCATCTCTCTCATTCGTTGCATGGCCAACTCCATTTCAAACTTGAAGCTCTCCTTCTGCTTAGACGGAGCCTCTTCAAGTATCTTAGACACTTGTTCAGCGCTGATCATGAGCGATTCATAAGGTTGGCCTGCACTCGAAGCCGTATCATCGGATGCAACAGCAGAGCAAGAATCCGAATCAGCATCTGATTCCTCTTCTTCTAAAGAGAGCCCCTTTTGTACCCTTCGGTAATTCTTCTGGCCCCTGGTTCCTGGTGGCAACCGCATCATGCATCGGGATACCTCGGCAAGCTGATCTATGCCGAAGTATTGTGTTGATCCCCCTCTGCCGGTCATGTTAACCGACACTCTTGGATATTCGTCTTCTTGGCGGACGAATTTCTTCTTGTGGAAGCGTTTCGGTGTGGAAATTCTTTCGAACACCGAGACTCTCCTTGGGGTTTGAGCACAGCAGCATTCAGATAGCACCGCCTTGATTATGTTGGCGCACGGGCAGCGAGACTCCATGTCCTGCACATATCTCTTTTGAGATTTTTCCATACCCCAAGCTCTATAGTACAACTCATCAGTTTGATAACTGGAGCAACCTATAGAGTGTTGGCATGTGTTCCCCGGTATAACACCATCATCATCAGATGAGTGTGCTTCCCTTCGGGGATGCAAAGCTTTGTTAGATTTTTCAAGAGTGGCCCGTTCAAGTTTACGCTTTTGTAAGCGTAGAAACTGAACGGGCTCTTTTACTTCGACTCGCAATCCGATGCGGTTGTAGGTGTAAACTTCTAATTTTCCCGGGAAAGGGGAGGGATTTCGTTTGTATTGATAAGAAAGCTTATTACAAACTAAATCAATCTGAATTACAACAGAAGCAGAGGGAATGCCCTCCTTGTTTATATTTGTGGGGACTTTGAGGTAGCTACAGGATGCTTCGCCCGGTGCTCGCGCCGGGTCTGTTTCCCTTGGACGGTTCGATCGAGATTGTTGAGGAGAGCTTCAGTACTCAGTAGAAGCTCTGGGTGAAGGAGTTCGAATCCTTTCGTTCCTTGGCGATCCTTGTTTGATCGATTTTTTTTCTTTTTTGTTTATCGATCGATCCCTCCTGTTTGGCTACTGCAAGGAGCTTTTTTAAGTGGGAGGGGGACCGTTTGGTTGTCCCTTGAACCATGGGATGTGACCATACACTGTTCAAGGACATCCTATTGTCCCCTGTACAACAAACGGTTGTCTTTTGGGGTTACATGTCGTGTCACGTCGTGTAGGAGTGGGAAAGCCCTTCCTCACACTCGTGACGGCAACTGCCAGACACTTGAGTGGACCTGGACAGCTCGTCGAATGCCGGTGGCTCTGACCTTTCGCTTGGAGCGTGGTACGCTGCATTTATGTGGACGCAGATGGCTCTGGCAACCGTCCGCTCACTTGTGCGGCGAGGTACCGAGTGACCATCCGGCGGTCCTGGGGTGCTGTACCCTTCCTCCCCTCACCCTATGTCTAAATAGGGGCGGGAGAATGGACGTCTCGTGCCTGGACGGACTCCAGACAGCTTGCCGCGCGCCGGCGGCTTCGGTTCTCTATTCTGATGGGTGAGGTGACCCGCATTTATGAGTCTACAGGCCGGTTCGGCGCCCGTCTCGTTCGCTTGAATTACGGACTGCCGTCTGACGAACTTGGGGTACTGTGCCTCCTTACCTTGCATCGTGGGAGGCAGAGAAGGCTTGTCCCTGGAAACCTGGTCTCTAGCTCACGTAAGCAGACGTGGCTCTTGGCAAGTGGCCTTGGCATTTTGGGGCGGATTTGAGCTCCTCTTCGGCAGGCGGATTTGGCTAATGAAGGCGGATTCGCCTCACTGGCGGATCCATATGATTTGGCGGGTGCGACCAATGTGGGGGCCCTCATGCCGGCGAATCCACTTAGTAGGTTATTCTCCTAAGAGAGGGTGGCCCTGTTCTGTGGGCGAATTCGTTCACTAATCCGCCGCGGTAATTTTTACCGTCTACAAGACCCCCTTCAAAGTTTTCAGACCAAAACTGACTTACGTGTGGTCTGAAATACTTTGAATAAAGTAGCTTCGGATGGATCAAGTACATTAGGATTTTTAGCAAACCCTCAGCTATCAACGGGTTTGATCTGCCTTTACCGATTATCGTTTGAATCGGGCTAGCCATACTATTCCCCTCAGTATGATGAGTTGTCGAGTAGTTTCTCATAGGCTTAGCGCTAAGATTTCTATTCTGACCCCTAGCCGTCTAGGGCGCGGGTCTCAATGAAGTCCCCTTGTCGGTTTCTGGGTTTTGGGCGAGTCGCCTGCTTCCTGAAGGCGAGTTGAGTCGCGCGGGCAAAGTTAGGCATAGGTGGCGAAATTTTGAGTGACTTGCGGATTTCATTCGAGCCTTCGCCATCGAGACTTTACTTTTGGGCGAAAGTAGGCCTAATGTGAGTAAACCACGTGTCCATTTACGGGGTTTCGTGTTTTTCCAGCTTAACGCGGCGTAGTATTATCATGATTCGACAGTTTGCCTCCGCTCCATGTGCCTCGTTCTGATCGTGGCCGTGGTTTTCGAATTCAACCGTTGGATTCAACCGTCGATGAGGGTGATCTGGACCGTCGAATTTGATCGTGGCCACGTTTCCCGTTCGTGGGGGATCCGCCTCTCGAGGGCGATCGCGGCCACGTGGACAACTCCCCCTTTTTAAACCCGCTGTTTTCCTCCTTTGGGATTCATCATGCTGTTGAATCTTGAAAAGAATTCCTAAGACAAGAGTTCCCGCCCCATCTTTCAATGGCTCCAAAACCTAGGAGGTGCAAAGTGAGAGGTGCAGGCCCTGGAGGTTACTCCGATCATCTCTACGCCGGCATGCCCGCCAGTGCTCCGGAGTTGCGCTCAGGTATGTCGATGGGTTTGTTGGATGACCTCGTGTAGGTCTTAGGCGTCGAATTTGGGGAGATGAGTGTTGCCCATTATCCCGAAATTCCGCCGCCCTTTGGCGGCTTCCCTGATTTGGGGCAAAGCTTGCCCTATTTGCCTTTAGAGGGTAACCTTTGTCTCCGTGGGCGAACTCAGCCTGATAGGTGAGTTCGACTTTTTTCGTTAGAGGGTAGTGTCGCTTGTACGGGTAAACCTTGTTTGAAGTGGGTTCCCCCTTTTGACAGGCGATTTCACCCACCTCTGCTTGATGGGCGATTTTATCCCTACAGCGGATTTTGTCTTAATCTAATTTCCTTTCTTGCAGCAACTCTCTCCGATGAAGCTTTCCCGGAGGGTGTGGCCATTGGCCACGCCGGTGGTACGAACTACACGGCTCCTCCCCGATTTCCCTTACTGGCTCCAGTACCAGCGTTCACCGCCGACAAGCCGAATGGCTTGATAAAGAGGGTCACAGACGGTCACCACTTGACACTACGCGAGTTGATGACCGACGCGGCACTGACAGATGATGCTAGGGTGGAGCTGCCGAAACCTCAGCTTTTGTTCGGCGATGCCACGACCGACCCTTCTGCCCTGTTGCTCAAAGAGAGCATGTGGTTCCACACGGTGGAAGGGACTCGTTACTACCTCCCCAGCATGTCGCGGGGGTTCTCGATCGTCGAGCTGTGGTCCCTCGCGGTTCCTCGGATGATGAACTGGGAGCTGACCCCGACTCAAGATGGGGTCACTTGTGGCGTTTTCACGGGCTCTACCGCTAGATATGGAGTGGATGGCTCATGTAAGCGTGTGACGGGTCTGCGTCCTGGCTTAATGTCCGCGGAACTGCCCATGGAGGAGTCGATAGCGGCGGGGGAGACCTTCCGTCACCGCTTCTTCTGAGTCGGAGGGAGCTTTCCCCCGAAGGATTTTAGAGCTCCGGGGTGGGTCTATTCTGCGCTCGGCAGCGACACTTGGTGGTCCAAGATCACCGACCGTGTTCTGGCTGAGAATGCTGATCTCAAGAACACGGAGCTGTACGTGGCCGTCGAAGCTACTCGACATGGCTTGCGGATCAACGCCTCTCAGTTCCACAGCATTTTGGAACTGTATTGTGCGGAAAGCGGCACATTTTTCACCCCCAATGGTGAGCTCGGTATTACCCCACACGAGATGTACGACGTGTCGGGGCTGCCTCTGGGGGACTTTCCTTACGAGGAGTACGTCCCCGATCAAACCGAGATCGATCAATTGTCCAATCATTCGCCCTTGGTGGTTGAGACTTTGTGGGAGTTACTCTGCCACTACCACATCTGCCTCAGCACCTTGGGGGCGGCAGATCATAAGGGGAAGAAGAAGGGGATCAGCCACAAGAATTGGGCTGATTACTTGATCCCGGGGAACGATGTTAAGGGGAAGCCTGCCCTCCCGTTGGGCGTATGCAACCAATCCGAGGTGGAGGCGAGGATAGCCGAAGAGGGGGGGACCGTGACTCTCGACCGGATGAAGGTGGATTTAAGTCTGGTACAGTCTTTCACTCTTTCCATCATCAGGCGAAGTCGCCCATCTCAGGGAAGGCGCTGCTTGCGGGGTACCTTATGTTATGGTTGAAGAGGTGCGTGATCCCCACTCACTCTTTCGAAGCTCTTCCTGTGGAGGTCGTGTACCCGGCGGTTTGTTTAGCTCATGGGAAGTCTTACTCCCTAGTATCGGCGACGATAGCGTGCATCCATCGGGGGCTTCGTACCCTGACAGCTCAATTCTGCCGCGTATCGGCCACTGATGAGGGAGAAGGAGAGGTCATCAGGACCCCCAACCCTCGGGTGGGGCTGCCGTATACGTATCTGATGGCGTGGTTCGTATACCACTGTGAATGCCTGATGAGCGCCCCGGCGGCGATCCAAGGCGACAAGTTCGTCCCCTTCGTCCAGCGCTTGGAGAGGTGCTCCTGGAAATGCAAGGATATCCCCGACGCACGGAAGATGCTCCCCCACTTCGGGTATTACAACTTTCACCGCTTTTTTCCTTACTTTAGTGGGGGCGGATACGGAGAATCTCTGAGGGACGCGCCGACGGCGGATCACTACACAACCCTCCCTCGCGGCGCCTTTCGGTGGTTGGTAAACATCCGGCTACCACGTCTTAAGAACGGGCTCCACATGCTATCTCGAGCCATATGTCCCCTGCAGGTTCGCCCGCCAGTTCGGGTACGATCAATTGTACGTGGGCAACGCCAATCCCCATCTGCGCTTTGAAGGAGGGCTGGTGGACGGAGCTCGGGGATGGTTCTGGACTCATGCTGGCGGCACCGATGCCCGCTTTGAGTTACCCGCGAAGGATCGCGACTTGCACCACACGATCTCATATTGTCGGTGGTATCGGGGCTCCAGTGCCAATCCTGTTGACTTTTGGTTTCAGAGCTCGTGCCTGGCGGAGCGTGGGCGTCGTCCAAGAGGAGCTCCTCGACCTTCGAGGCGGAGGGGCCGTGCAACGGCTAGGGAGCTGTTCATGGAAGGCCCTACAGGAGGTTCTGAGGGTGAGGCCGCGGGCACAGACGAATCCGAGGATCCTGAAACGCGAGCTCCGCCTCCCAGTCTTCCTCTAGACTCCCAAGGCGAGCAGAGGGAACCTGTTGAGTTGACCCGGGCGAGCAAGCGTCTGGAGCAAGCCCGGAGTGCGATTGCTGGGCACATGGGGGCGCCTCTCTTATCTCCGAGTAGTTCGTTGCTCTCGAAACGGCAGCGAGAAGCGGCGGAGAGCTCTAGAGCGGAAGTGGCCAAGAGGGCCCGTGGCGAGGAAACTATGGTGACCACCAGAGCGGCGGTTGGTCGGGCCGATACTGTCTCTGGGGCGGAAGTTGTTCAATCTACCCCTTCTGCCATACCGCAGGCGGCTCCGGTGATTTCTAAGGACACGCTTCCTTCCTCCGGTGTGGAGTCGCAGGCAGGGGTCTCGACGACTCCTGCACCCGTGCCAAGAGGTAATCTTTCGGTGCAACGCCCTTGTGTAAGAAGTCAGGTTCGTATTTTCTGACTGCTCATATTGAATTCATGCAGGTGTAGCCGAGAAAGCAATCCCCATTCCTTCTGACGAAGAAGAGGGGAATGGAGATGAAAGGGAACCAGAGGGTCCAGGTAAGCATGAGTTTCATTGCTGCTGACCCTTCTAGGCCAAGGGGTATTAATTGTCATCATTTTCCTTGTATCCGTAGCTGACCCCTCTCACGAAGCTACTGGTAAGGAGGATCCTCCCTCTTGGGAGGGTCATTCGGGCGAATCCGAGATAGACGACGATGCCTCCATTCATGAGGCGCTATCAAACGAAGAGGAGGTAGTGGTCCCTGCGGATCAACAAGGGGGAACCCCCACCCCCGAGGGAGCACCGGTCGAGGGTGAACGTTCGATGCAAGAGTCTTCAGCTCAGGGGGGAACTCCCGTTGGGCTGATGGTCACTTCCCCGCCGGCGGTGACCTGTGACTCTGCCACTGCCATCGTGGCGGCGCCAGCGGTTGTTCCGGTTCTGGGAGCGCCAGTCACCGCTTCTGCGATCATGACCACTAGTACTCCGATCGTGGCTTCATCCTCTGTCGAGGATGCCTCTCTCTCTCCTATGGAATGCTGGCGAAAGAGGCAGGTGGTGCGAGCTGTGGCCAACTTCGAAGACACTCTGGCCCACTGCACTCGGCAGGTCTTGGAGGGGAATTGTCCCTTCGAGGAATTCAAGGAAGTTCTCGAGGACGACGCGTCCTTCTTGCGTAAGAGGCTCGGCACCATTGCGGCGAGACACTACTTTCAGCGCCTGAACGAAGTGGAGGTGGCGGTTCAGCAGCTGCTCACTGCTCGTGCGGAGAGTTCCAACCTCTTTGATCTCGCCTCTCGCGAAGTTCGAGTAACTCTGGCAGATCGGGATCGCCGCCTGAACGAGAATCTGACGCTGGAGTTAAAGTTGTCAGCGGAGCTGGAGCAGGCCAAAGCCGAGGATGCACGGGTGGCTCGCGAGCAAGAGACGGTTGATAGCCGGTTCTCCCGACTTTCCTTCGAAGTGGAGAGGCTGAAACAGGTCATAGCTGACGCGCAGGCCTCTCTGGCTATTCAAGGGGAGGCCCTTGATCAGGTGGCAAAGGAGTTGGAGGGTGTTGAGTCCCGCCGGAAATTGACCACTAACTCTATTGGGGAGAAGGATCGAGCCCTCAAGGATGTCAAGGTGGCCATTCAAGACTTGATCTCGTGCACTGAGGAAGAGATTCGTGGAGAGATCTTAAGGAGGCTTGAGCTCTGCCATGCCGAAGAGATTCGTGAGGCGGAACTGCGGTTGAAATCTTTGTAATTCATCTTTTTTTTTGTAACAGGACTCTTTTTCATGAATGAAATTATCCTTTTGTTTCTGGCGATTCTGGCTTGTGTGCATACTATATTTAGTATAGATATTTTAATGCACTAGTTGATGTTAAGTTGAGGGAAATTTCCCTTGGCAGATTCCAGCTACAGACCCGTTTCGCCTGCAGGCGAATTTTACAAATTGATGAATTCGCAGTTGTTCTGTTAGTGGCGATTCCAGATACAGGTGGACTCCGCTTTTAGCGGGTCGTGTGTCCGCCCACGTGCACGTCAGTCACAGAGACGTG
>BQKN01060336.1:0-15200 GCA_022839385.1 Asparagus kiusianus
GAAGGAAAATACCTTCTCTAGATTATGAGTATGCACTTTACAATCTCTCACAATCTCACTCTAGAATTGAAGAACAAGCTCTCCAAATCTTAATTACAATCTAATCTCTCTTGATTAAACTCTCTGATTGTTTTAAACCCTAAAACAATCCCTTATATAGGTGTACAAACGAGGGTGGCAAAGTGGTAAATAACCAAGCCCAACCCAAACAGGAAAATGCGTAAATAGAGTCCTTAACGAATCTGGAAAACTCCGATGAGTCGACTCATGAACAGTTATGAGTCGACTCATGACCTCATATGAGTCGACTCATAATTGATAAGTCGACTGGTCAGAAACTTTTGCTAACAGGGCTTGATTTCTTGAGTCGACTCAAAACTGTATATGAGTCGACTCATAAAATGATGAGTCGACCGAGCAGAAACTTTTGACAAAACGGTTGCACTTCGTGAGTCGACTCATGACAGGCATGAGTCGACTCAACTTGATGAGTCGACTCATGTACATGTATGAGTCGACTCACGAGCTGAAAACTGGATTCTTCGAATCTGCTGCTCGTCATCTCGTTCCACGCTCCAACCTGCGTTCCCCTGTACTATTTGACACCTCTATTCTTATGCTATCATGAGAATCATCTATCCTCAAGCTCCCATGAGGATCGCTAAGTTCCGAAGAGAAGATACACCCGTATCATATCCTCCCAGAATAGGATCCTCGAACCATCACCTAAACGCCATTTGACTATAGCTGCAAAAGCAAGGTAAGCAGAGTGTACATCTTTCCAAAGTTTAGAGCCGTTGCTTCTTGGAGGTGTGCTATGGGGGAAGGGGGTAGTGGATTGAAGAGTCTGGCTAACGTGGTTGTTGTTATTAAAATATTTCCATAACCATTTGGTCAGGAGGAAGATGTTGAAATTCTCAAAATTAGAAATTCCTAGGCCCCTGCAAACCTTGGGGGAGCAAACCTTCTCCCAATTGAGTAGGGCTTTGCCACAAGCATTGGTGTTGCCTCCCCTCCACAGGAAGTTACGCCTGATTTTGTCCAAGGTCTTAAGCAGCCATTTAGGGAGCCTGAAGAAGGAAATATAGAGAGGTAGAGAAGAGAGGACTGAGTTGATGAGGACTAGACGATCACTGAATGAAAGATGTTTGGCTTTCCAAATGGATAGTTTTTTGCGGAATGAGTCTATAAGAGGTTACCAATCTGATTTGGAGAGGGATCCTTTCTTGAGTGGAAGGCCAAGATATTTGAAGGGTGGTGATGCGAATGAACAGTTCAATAAATTGGCAAGGAGGGGACCCGGCTAGCAGATTTACTACTATATAAGAGGTTAGATTTGGAGAAGTTAATACCCAAACCAGAAATATCTTCACAGTAGTAAAGGGTTGATTTGAGATTAGAGATGTTAAGGGAGTCAGCTTTGCAGAAGATAAGAGTGTTGTAGGCTGTCTAAAAATCATAATAGATAGCTAATCCCCGTCAAGTTTCAATGATGGGAGTTACAATCTGACAACTTCCATATCTCAATGATGAAAGTGACAATCAGATGACTTTCATGTCAACAAATAAAAACTACAAATGGAGGACTTTTTACGTAGATCGAGAAGAGTTACAACTCAACGACACTTCCGACAACTGATAAAAACTCTATTCAGTGGTCTTCACAATCAACTGTGAGAGTTACAATCTGACGACTTCCACACCCCACAACAGCTAAAGCAAAGATTATTGAACAATGGTCCTTGCAACGCTCTACAGAAGAGGTTACAAGTCAACTAGCCTCTTCTAAACGCGGAATTCATCTTCGCATTTTAATTCTTGAAATGTAGGCGACCCCCGCGTTTCTAATCCTCAGCAAATAAAACGTGGATGGTCATCGCATTTTTCAACATCCAGCGGATATCCAACTCCGCGTCTCCAGTCTAAGATGCGGAGTTAAGGTCTGAAACGTAGATTTGGGCGTTTGACTCATTCAAACATGAGTCGAACGGTTTCAGAATCGTTTTTTTTTCATGATTTGAGGAAATCACACCCACTTAGGAGGGGATTAAGGGGGCAGTTACAACCCCTTATCCTCCTATAAAATCTCAAAAAACTCAATAGAGGAAAAGGTTCGGCTTTAGGAGATTGGTGGGTGAACAAGAGATCAGATTTCTCACAGAGAGAGTGTCGGTTGATTCTTCTTGGATTGTCGGCAACAGGAAGATCTGATCTTGGAACATCTTTCAGCAACAAACAAATCCACTTGGCTATTAACCAAATTTTCGGTTCAAACAACTCTTTTCACAGAGTTTTAAGTCACTCTGCGTTCTTAAACTCGTTAAGAGTTCTCCATCAAACTTGCCACACAAGTTAATTATGCCTACGAGACAAGACGGTCAGATCGTCAACGGAGAGCAAATTCGACATGAACATTTGAAGGACGCACTCCATCGCTACTGTGAAGAACCCAGAATTAAACAAAGGGGAGAATCCAGATCATTCTCCTCTCTTTTGTAATCAAAATTTAAATTGTAATTAAGATCGAGAGAATACAAATCAATTTTCTTTCATTTTATTTGCTACATATTTTCCACCAAACAAAAGATGACGACTCACTGAGGACTAGCTTCTCTGATGAAGAAGTAGTGGCGCAATCCGATGTCCATCTCACGAGAACGACTGTCGAAACTCTCATCGTAGAGTTTGACCAAGCCAAGTACGAGGAAGCCCTCTCCTCTGGATCGCTTAGTCCTAAGGCTAGGCACAACATCCGCAAGATCTCCAAGGAGATCACAACTGTTGCTGAAATGCCAAAGAAAGCCCTCTCCTTTGACCAAGACTCATCGAACAGCCCCTCCGTCGAAGGAGCGAGCTTAGCCTTTGTCGAACTCGTCCAACGAGTTGAACGTTCAACGTCTGCATCAACACGACGTGTTACGGGTCACAAACGGCCTATGGAGGAGGCAAACTCTATAAACGCCGATGACATTGCTGTGAAGGCTTTGTAACAAGCCAAAAAGAATACTGCTCGAAGACGGAGAAGATCCATACGACGGGCGCATCTTCGAGAAAGCTGGTCCCTTGCCCAAAGCGAGGATCGCGTTTTTGAGGCTCTGCCCGAACACTGCGTCTCTACTCCAGAATGCGCACTTCGCGGCAACGAGCCTAATTATGAGCCTCGAGTGATACAGCTGAAACGTGACCCTTAGTGGTGCGTTGTTCACCCAAAACACAGGCCTCAGGAAAGCGCTGCCAAAGATAAACGCATATCTCAAAAGTACGTTCAAGCGAAATATGACCCTCAAGGGCCTGTTTCACCAACCAAACGCAACCCTCAGGGGTGCGTTCGACCAAAACATGACCCTCAGGGGCTTGTTTCATCAATCAAACGCGCACCCCATGGGTGCATCCAACCAAAACACGACCCCCAGTGGTTTGTTTCATCAACTAAACGCAGGCCTCAGCCTAATGTTTACAAATCCAAACGTGACCATCGCGTTTCTTCTCAAGAACGCAATGTGGTCCACCAAGTTCAAAAATGTCAATATGGGTTTAAAATCCATGTTCGATAAGAACCAGTCTTACTCACTCAAGAGCAGGGGGTTCCATCTTCGTCTTCATGCTCGGTGAAAAGTTCCTTTCAAATGTCTGATTTACGGGAATTGTTGTCAAGAAGAAGACCAACACCGTAAGCAGCTCATTCCAGCCAATGTGAGCGGCTTATTTCAGCAGTCCTTTCAGAATGCCATTGTTGTGCACCTGAACCTCGCCAATCTGTGTTCGATAGATTGACGGATGTTGCTAGACCTATCAAGCGACAACATCATCACAAGAAGAAAGTTTCTGAAGCTGAATATCCTAAGGTCACTATCAATGTGATCGGCAGAGGGAAAGCCTCGGCTCATAATTCTGATGAATCAGAAAGAAGCCACTCCCTGACTGTCCAAGATATCTATGACGAGTTTGAAGGGATATATCGTCGCACTCGCACCCGGACAGGAGCCATCCACTCGGTTAATTATCAAAAGTTAGCTAAGAGGATTACTTTGGATGACGAACATTCAGCAATTGCTGATTCTTGATCATCAAGTTCCGTCATGGCACGAGAAGCTCCCGCTTACATGACTGGAGGCCCCGACGACTTAGCAAAGAGAGTTGACGAGCATCAGGTCATGCTTCAAGCACAGCAAGAGACCCTTCTTCAGATAAAGGATATGTTAGCCCAGCTCCTTACAAAAAAGGCCAAAAGCCTGAATCTTCCTGGAGGACCATTTCAAAGGGAAAACAGAAGGCGCACGAGAATTCAGATCGTGAAACTCACAACCTGGAATCCTCTTCTGAAAATGAAAAGGAGATGGAAAGAGAGCTACATCCTCAGTCATCTAAAGTGGATGAGCTAGAAGCCCACCTCAATGTAATCACCAACAGAAGCGAGCTTCGTGAGGAAGGAGTAGTATGGCCTTATCCTGCTGAATGGGATACAACTCCCTACCCGCCAAAATTTAAGGCCCCAACTCTGTAGCCTTTCGATGGTACAGGATCGCCAAACCAATACATCTACTACTTCAAGTCGCAGACTGGAGACATAGTGGCAAACAATCCTATCCTGATCCATTTGTTCATCGGCACCCTTAAGGGTGTTGCTTTCGAGTGGTTCATGAAGTTACCTGCTGGATCCATTCAAAAATGGGTAGATCTAGAAAGGCTATTCTTAGCCAGATTCTTTGAAGATGATACAGAAGTTTCCGTCCCAACCCTCCTCGCCACCAAGCAGAGGAAGGGAGAGTCCATCAAGACTTATGTTGAGAGAATCCGCAACATGGCATTACGATGCCCGTCAGGTATGACCCAATCAACTTTGGTTGAGACTTGCAGGCATAACTTGTAGACCCAACTCCTCGCTCAAATGGGGGTAGCGAAATGTCACTCCTGGAGATAACTAGTTTTGCAAGAAGAACAAGCCGAAGAAATCGTTGCTCGGGTCAAGGCTGAAGAAGCTACTCAACCCAAGCCACAACAGCAACACAATCAGAACAATGCCCCGCGCTCCAAGGGAAAGGAGACTTTGGCTGCCGACACCAACACGCGCACACCACCTGCAAAGCAAGGCAAAACACCGAATCAACAAAGAGCGCCTAAGCAATACTCATTCAAAGAGGAGCATGTGGACACTTTGTTCCAGCTACTTTGGAAGAATAACAAACTGCAACTCTCTGATATCAGAAAATCAGATGAAGCAGGAAAGGTGGATGACCCCAATTACTGTTGTTATCATAGGTTCTTGGGATATCCTATCAGAAAATGTTATGTCTTCAAAGACATTTTATAAAATCTGGTGAATGCTAACGTGCCCACACTAAAGCCCGAGCGGAAGACCGTATCCACCAATTTGATAGTGGTCTAGTTCGGTGATTTCCCTCCAATAGCAGCTGCAGATGGTGTTATCTCCATCCATAAAGGGGAAATGCACATGAAAAAACACTGACTTACATAGGTAGAAGGACAGGGGATTGGTACCCCTCACTACCCTAAAATGGGAGATCATGTGGGTCCATCCCGACCTGGTTGAAGACCAACAGTGGACGAGCACCTCATCCAAAAAGAAGAGAGGCAAGGCTAAACCATCAAATATGATTAGCCCCTCCCTTAATGAGAATGATGATCATCTCAAACCTCTCACTGACTCAGATGGAGAAAGGATTATTCTTGCAGCATATCCGGGAGGCAATCTTGGCACCCGGTCAGGAAAAGCTTACCTGAAAGACTACGATCAGAATGCTCAAGAAGCAGAATAACAACACCAAGATGCTGGGGGTTCTATTCCCAAGAAGTTAGTTGATAAAGGGAAACAGAAGAAGACCCGGTATAATAAGAACCTTCTTCAAGAAGTTAGGGAATCGAGCGCTCCCTTCCAGTTCAACGTCATGGCACAATTAGCAAACATACCAGCTAGGATTACCCTATATGAGCTCCTGAAGTTGTCTAAAACCACCAAGGAAGCTCTAATTGAAGCGTTGAAGAACACGGAGAGCTTTATTACTCAAGTCACTCTAATCCATGAAGCTGCTGAAGGCCAGTCTTGTATACAGTGTTTACAGGCAGCAAGAAGTTTACCCTACATATCCTTCACTCAGGAAGATATGCAAGTAAAACACAAGTATGACAGACCTTTGTACTATACAGGATACATTGGGTCCTCGAAAATCAGCCGTGTTCAAGTTGACCTGGGCTCAGCACTCAGCATCATGCCTTACAGGGTCATGCAGGTCTTAGGGATTCCCATGCATCGGTTGAACACCACCCAGACCACTATCTTCGGTTTTAACGCCAATAGTACCCGACCTCTGGGGAAGATCAAGCTCAGGTGTTAAATCAGGGATCTCAAGTCCGAGGTGACATGTTACATCATAGACGCGGACATGTCCTACAATCTATTGTTAGGACGACCATGGATTCACGCGAACCGTATTGTCCCGTCTACCCTACATCAGGTCATGAAGTATGCCAATGATGAAGGAGAAGTTCGAACCCTGATTGCGGAAAAGTACCCCTTCAGAGGAGTAGAAAATGTTCATACGGATTCTGTCTTCTACTCAGAATCACAGGAGAAAGAAGATGTTGATAGTGGTAATAAAGCCGACGTCGAGCTAGACCCTGAAGAAGATTATCCATGGGAGTTGAATTTAATTGTAATAGGTCAGGTCTAGAACAATAATAATGTACTGAGTGAGGGCGAGTGGTGCATTAATGAAGATTTTATTTTGGCGTACTTGTCTGATGTGTCCTCTAAAAATGAACAAATAGAGAATGATCTTAATACAGGTACCGACCCATGGCACATATTGTGCGCAGAGGCATCTCTCACATTACCGATTAAGTCATTCTTCGTTTTAGATGAAGAAGTAGAAGATGCCCAGCAAGCTTTCTTTAAAGTCCCGTCCAAAAGGAAAGGGCAGAATCCAATCCATTTCGGTAAAGTTAAACCTGAATTACTCAAACGAGAAAGTTCAGAAGAAGATAATGGGATTCCTTAATTCCATTACCATGAGCCCAATTATATACATCTGATGAAACGAATGAGATATAACTTTAATAAAAAACAGGGTTTAAACTTCGGGAAAGGAAGGCGGATGCCCGTTCGAATGTCTCACTCCCGAAGGAAAACCTCCGGATTATTATCAAAAAACCGGAAGAGGTGTGGGCTATGTCACAACTCCCCCCCTTTCAAAAAATGAAGCTAGTAACTGTCTATGTCAGGATCATTCATCTGGAACATCATCGTGGGAATCCGATGTCAGCGTCGGACCTTTCTTTAGAAGTTTGACCGTGAACATAGTTTCAACTAGTCATCCAGATGAAGAGGCAGGGGGTGATAAAGAATTGACTGAATCAACCAATGACCACTAGATCAAATGCCTTAACATCTTGTGGGACATGTGTTTCGAACAGCGCGAACCGCCTACTGAAGATAAAGTGCTCCAGGTCAACATGGAGGATAAATCCGACCCTAAGCCTATCTTCATAAGTGAAAGCTTATCACCATCCGAGAAAGAGGACCTTATATCTCTCATCCGAGAATATATAGATGTCTTCGCTTGGAATTATGAAGATATGCCTGGCCTTGACCCAAAAGTAGCCATGCATCGTCTCAACATTGATCTGGATGCAAGACCCGTTAAACAACAATAATGCCGGTTTCGTCCAGAGATCATGGAAGCAATTAAGTCAGAAGTCAGAAAGCTTATAGACTCAGGCTTTGTCAGAGAGGAACAACACCCGGACTGGGTTACTAATATTGTTCCAGTTCCTAAGAAAAACGGTAAGGTCTGAATATGTATTGACTTTCGTGACCTCAATGCAGCTTGTCCAAAAGATGAATTTTCACTCCCCATCACGGACATCATGATCGACAACACCTGCGGATATGAGAGGATGTCTTTCATGGATGGATTCTCTGGATATAATCAGATCAAGATGTATCCTAAGGATGAAAAGCATACTGCTTTTAGAACACCACTGGGGGTATATTGCTATACAGTGATGCCCTTTGGATTGAAAAAAGCAGGTGCAACTTATCAACGTGCAATGAACACCATCTTTCACGAACATCTACGTAAAAAGATTGAATGCTACGTTGATGACATAGTAGTGAAAAACCAACACAAATGTGATCATCTTACAGACCTGAAGACAATGTTCGAAATCATGCGAGCACATCAGCTGAGGATGAATCCGACAAAATAATTCATTGGGATATTGAGCGGAAAATTCCTGGGATTTATAGTTACATCCAAGGGAATTTCTCTTGATCCAGAGAAAGTTCATACTATCCAAGGTATGTCACCTCCGAAGAATCTTAAAGAACTTAGAAGTTTGTAAGGTAGACTGGCTTACATCTGGAGATTCATATCAAATCTCTCAGGACGATGCCAACCTTTTTCTAAGCTCATGAAGAAGGGGGTATCGTTTGTTTGGGATGGAAACTGTCACAGAGCATTTGAGGAGATTAAGAGATACCTCACTCAACCGCCGGTTCTTGTGGCCCCAATATCGGGAAAACCAATCATGTTATATGTGAGAGCCATGGACCATTCTCTTGGAGCTTTATTAGCCCAGAACAATAACCAAGGGAAAGAGCAAGCCATCTACTACTTAAGTAGAACTATGATGGGAGCTGAACACCGATATAATTCGGTCGAAAAAGAATGTCTCACTTTAGTATTTGCGGTCCAAAAGATGCGACACTATCTGGTTGGGCAAATAATCCATGTCATCTCTAAGGTAAATCTTTTGAGAGTCCTGATGACAAAACCGTCGTCTCTGAATTGTCGGCTGGTGAAGTGGGCAATCCTCCTATCGCAATACGACATGCAATTCATGCCCCAAAAGGCTGATAAAGGTCAAGCTTTGGCGGATTTCCTAGCCGATCATCCAGTGCCAGGAACGTCAAAGTTGTATGAAGAATTGCCCGATGAAGTTGCCGAAGCTTGCGTAACTCAAGAAGTTATGCAGGTGTGAAAGTTATTCTTCGATGGTACATCCAGAGCAAACTCCCATGGAGCAATTACTGTGGGAGTAGGAGTAGTATTCATTTCTCCAAACGGTCATGTGATCCCAAGGGGATTTTCCCTGATCAAGCCTTGCACCAACAATGTAGCTGAGTATAATGCTCTGATATTAGGAATGCATTTTGCAGAAGAGCTCAACATTCGACATCTCGAGGCTTACGATGACTCTCAGCTGATCATAAATCAAGTCCGAGGAGAATACGAAGTGCACAATGAGGATCTGACCCCGTACTACTTCGCAGTGCTAAAGCAAGCCAAGAAGTTCGAATGTTTCTTCATTGGATATATTCCACGAGCTCATAATGCTTATGCAGATGCCTTAGCTTTGCTGGCAACCTCACTAGCGTTGCCCCCAAGGGCTGAAACAACGATTCTTGTCACCGAATGTGAATTATATTGTTCCAAGCTTCCTCTAGAAGAACGTCCAGACAAAACAATGACAGGAGAAGTCTGCACAACCTCAATGGAATTTGAACCCAGGGATTAGCGGTTCCCGTATATCGATTACGTCTTATATGGGATTTTGCTCGATAATTCTAAGGAAGCGGCCGCAATCAAACGAAAGGCCATCCAATTCTATTACGACACGGTTTCCTAGATCCTGTATCGTAAATTACATGATGGAGTTTTGCTTCGATGCCTCTCTTGAAAGGAAGCAAAAGAGGCCCTCAAGGAAGCTCACGACGGAATGTGCGGAGCTCATCAACCCAGGGCTAAGTTAGGAGATCACCTTCGAAGAATTGGCTATTATTGGCCAAAAATGTTTTCAGACGCAGTTAACTACGCTAAACATTGTTACGTGTGTCAAATTCATGGTACTTTATCCATCAAGCGCCAGGGAACCTACATCCCATATCTGTGTCTTGGCCGTTCGAAATGTGGGGTATGGATGTCATGGGACCAATCTCGCCTCCGACTTCCAAAGGACACCGGTTTATTTTGGTCGTCACTGATTACTTCTCCTAATGGGTGGAGACAATCCCGCTGAAAGAAGTCAAGACTTCGAATGTGATTAAATTCATTAAACATCATGTCATTTATCACTTTGAAGTCCCGAGACGAATAGTTCATGACAACGGGACACAATTTGTTAGCTTTGGATTTCAGAGATTTTGTGATAAGTTTAGAATCCAAAGTATTGCATGTACGGCATATTATCTGCTAGCAAATGGCCTCGCAGAAGCTTTTAACAAGATAAAAAGTTTGTTTCCAAGAGCTGACGCGATTGGGACGAAAAACTCGACGAATGTCTGTGGGCCTACTGCACAACGGTGAGGACCCCTACAAAAGCTACGCCATTCTCTTTGGTATATGGTTGCGAAGCTGTGCTACCATTAGAAATTCAGATTCCTTCCCTGAGAGTCACTATCGCAACTGGAATGACAGAGGAAGAAAAATATCAACTGCGCCTTCAGGAACTTGAAGCCTTAGACGACAAGCGACTTCAAGCTCAGCAGCAGATCGAGTTGTATCAAGCCCGGATTTCTAAAGCCTATAACAAAAAGGTTAGAAAACTGATATTTAAGAAAGGCGATTTGGTCTTAGCCTTAAGACGACCCATGGTGATGACACACAAAACCAAAGGGAAGTTCAATCCCAAATGGGAAGGGCCATTTGTAATAGAATTAGTCTATTCGAATAGAGCTTATCGCCTCATCGATCAAAAAAGACACAGGCTCATGATGCCAATTAACGGGAAGTTCCTTAAGAGATACTTCCTGTAAGTCATGCAGCCCCCTCTTTTTCTCTTAAACTTCAATCAAGTCAGGCCGGGGGTTGCCAATTCATAGTGTATTTCGGGAATAAATATTTAATGTTCCTGTTTTGTATGTTGTCATGTTAACACTACACCTTTGACGATTAAAATTTTCTAGAATTATTCTAAGCGGTAATAAAGAGAATTTCGAGTTCATGCTAAGTTAACACTACACTTATGGCATTTGCAATATTGTTCATTGTCCTAAATGGAAATTCAACAACAAAGAGATGATGGAAGCCAAAAGGATATCATTTTCATTCAATTTTGATAACTTGATACAAAGTGACGAGAATTGGAATAAAGATGATACAAAATTATTCCCCAGCTAAAGGCCATACATAATTTAAAAATTAAGACTCATCGGCCTAAAGGACTTGAGCTTGGACTTCAACGCCGATATGTTCTCCTCATGAGTCTTTTTGACTTCTTTGGTTATCTTGCTCCTGAGCTCCTCTTCATCAGGTGTTGCTTTAGCAATCTCTCATCGAATCTTAGCGGCGGTAACGATCTCATTACAGTAGTCTTTGAGAAGTCCATCACAGTGAGTAGCTAGTCCTTTTATGACTTCCATATCGTCAACCAGCTGGGCATTCCTCTGAGATAGCTCAACACTCATGCGAGCGAGTTCTGCTACAGCATCCCGGATACCCATAGCGAGGCTGCCCATGTCTATTTGTATTTGAAGGTGCTCCTCACGCAGGCTGGCAATACGAGACTCTTTCTCGGATAAGCTCTTTTGAATAACTTCATGGTGCTGTGCTCTCGAAACTCTGGCCGCAGAAAGATCCTGGTCCACTTCTTCGCCCAAATCATCACGCTAAAGGATCTAAAGCATCTCTAATTCCATTTCCAAAAGGATGATACCTTCCACACAGTTCGTAGTCCATAATGCATTCCCATGACTTTTGATGTTCGTTAAGCTTTGAGCCAGGAGGGGTCTAAAACGCTCAAAGGGGACCTGTCCTAAGCTAACAATATCAATTGTAAACTTCATTTTCATTTCTAGTTGTCTAATGCACTCTCTCAAAGCTCTCGAATGTGGGGGAGGAGTAGTTAGATAGATCAGACCTGTATACTCTTTACAAGTAGATTGAGGAACAACCTCGAAAGGAAAGTCTTCATGTGTACCCTGATCCTAGAGTAGAGGAGAAGACATAGATTCTAAATCCCCAGTGGGCAACATCTCTTCGGCTCCTGTACCCTTAGGAATGGAAGGAATTGAGCGAAGCACTTCGTCCTCTCTGTCAATCAAGAGCGTGGCAGGTGCAAACTTCATGGCATCCCCCATCAGCTTGGCCCTCTTAGAGTTCTTGGCTGTAATGGGCTTTCGCTCGCGAATTCTTCTATCATATTCGTCTTCTTCTTCAGCAGTAAGGGCCTTCTTCCCTGACGATCTTAAGGAGCGAGGCTCAAGAGCGGGTGCTCCCTCAAGAATTTCTTTAGTGGTCTCTTCTTCAGAAGGCTCAGCAGTTGGTAACTCCTTTGGGATTTCTCCAACTCCGGCTGCTTTTCGTTCACAGGATAGATAATGCTATATTCCCGGTAAATGAGTCTTGGTGGAACCGCTTCTTGATTTATATAATTCCCGAATCTCACCTATGCATGAAGTGTATACATCATATTATGGGATTCGAGAAGCCTCACTAAACCAATCGTGAAAGTCCACAACGGTGGAACAACCGGGCGGTGAATTGGGTAAGGTGAAGTGCGCGTGAGTCCCTCCGGTAGAGAAGAAGTATCACGCGCGGGCCCCTTCATACAAATTCCCAATTTGGGCCAATGCAGGGTTAGGATTTCCAACATAAAGTTGATCATATCCAAATTGCTTGGCGAATCGAGAAGGCATGTAAGGTTCAATGACGCACTTCTCCCTCAAGCGAAAGACCAGATAACCTAATCTGATCATGAGGAGCCACATGAAGGTGCCTTCTTCCAAAGATGACGAGTCGTCGGAAAGCACATCTGTAAAGCTCGTGCATTCTTCTTCAGATCCGTCGAAGTCGGGAGCGCAATAGAAATTTTGGTAATTATCATCCTGAGACAAAAGTTGTCGAGCATTGACTATGTAGGTATTAGTTCATGTGGCCGACTCCAATCTCTGTACAAAGGGAATATGAACTTCATTTTCTTCAGCAACCCCTGTCATCAACTAAGGGCAATGCACCGCGAACCGGGCCACCAAGTATGTATACGGCACTGATACACGTGGTTGGGGAGTTTTCCAAGCTTTCCTCCCAGTAACCTTAATTCCCTGGGCGCCGACAAGTTCAGAGGTCAACGTCTGTAAGCCACTCTGTACGTAGCCTACCATAGCAGTGAGAAGACTCATTGGCCTCCCATGAGCTAATAAAATAGCTGGGTACATAACCTCAGCTAATATCGTCTCGACTGACTTTGATAGTACTACGCACCGTTTTAACCAAATTATGAGGAAGCATGCGAGAAGAGCCACGTTAGAAATAGGAGTTGTGGCTTGGTAGTGAAAACTCTCGAATTTGACACCAGCCTCAAACCCATCTTCTATGTGCTCAGACTTGTAAATAGCGTTGGAAGCCTTAATTCGGGCCTTAACGCTTTTAGGAGAAATAGCAGCAAGTCGGGTCACGACCTCAACTTTCTAACCTAAGTTTTAAAAGAGATAGCCCGCCCATGCAGTATGCATAAGACCTCCTCCGTGCATCCTAACAACCTGAGCACATATGTGGAAGTGGCACATCAGCTCCTAAAAAGTGGCATAAACTTCTGGGTGTGCCGCCCTCAAAAGAGAGAGCTCTTCAGTGGTGGGGATGAATTCTTCATAGGGCATCTGACCGAATGGCAGCCCCGATACCGCTTGCATCTCAAGAAGAGCGAAGCCTAACTTCCCTACAGGTGTGAAGAATGTGCAGCTATCCGGGTTGTATCTCTCCAGCATGACGAAGAAATTAGGATAACTTTGAACAATCCCATGTCGAGAAGCCAACACCGAGATTGTGAGACCCGATTGAGCGAGCGGTTTCTAAAGTTCCTCAAGAACAAAATCCACCATCCGGGTCCACCACCCCCCTTCTCCAGAACAAACCCATCCTGGGGATCCGAACGTTTATGCAGGGAATTCACCCTGAGCCGCAATGAACTGGCAAATGAAGACATTCGTTGGAAGTGGTACTTCTTGAGCAAGATTTTTTTTCTCAAATAAGTCGGGCCTCAAACCCTTGAGTTGTCCCCCAATTTGTGTGCGAGCTTGTCGACCAAATCCAAGCGACACATTTTCTTTCTCCATGACTAGATCAAAAGTCAAACCTCGGCGGCAGCTCACGTTTAAGAAGTAGGAGAGTGGATACATCCTCTTCATATTTAGGAGAAATAGGAAGCGGTTATTGACTCTCCGTAGTAGCTTTGAATCTTCTGCATATATAAGATTATCATCGGCTGCTATATGATCTCCAAATATGAACGCCGGTTTAGGGAATTGATCATGGCCGGCAGGAGTCTCCAGATCTAAGTCGGTGATCAAAGCTCTGAGAGTAGAGCATAAGGCAAATCTGATCATATGTGTTCTCTCTGAATCAGGAAAAGTGCACAACAGAATTCTTCCGTGAAGACTGGAAACTTCATTCTTGTCAGGACCGCCAATGTACCCAAAATGATGCTCTTGGGAAAGCGGTACATTCAGAAAGAACACTGCAAAGTCAAAAGCAAAGATTAGCAGCTAAAGCAAGTTGTTGACATAAATACAAAAGAAGAAACTAAAAACACAGAGGTTAAGACCCATGTGTTAAAACTTAAACACAAGGGTCAGCATTGTGTTATAAATCTTAAACGCAGGAGTCGAGACATGCGTTATAAAGATCAAACGCGAAGGCCAAGACCCACGTTTAGAGTTCAAACGTAGGAGTCGAGACATACATTATAAAGCTCAAACGCGAAGGCCAAGATCCATGTTTAGAGTTCAAACGCAGGAGTCGAGACATGCGTTATAAAGCTCAAACACGAAGGCCAAGACCCACGTTTAGAGTTTAAACGTAGGAGTCAACGCTGCATTTCATGATTAACACAGAGTCCTAACTCTGCGTTTTCATTAAACAGAAACGAGTAGTCTTCCTTATTGTCAGGAACCCATCTAGGGTTTTCAGAAAACTTGTCAAAACAAGTTATTACAATCACCACCTACCACGGCAGGAAGGCCCACGCGACGGAGACGGTGACAAATGTTCTCGTAAAAACAAGAACACCACCGACGTCCCCGGCCGACGGCATTCGGAAGTCGCTCCAGTGACCTTCTTGGAGCCAGAGCTCATTCTTCGTGGCGCCATTGATGCAATCAGTCGAAGAAGATGCTGTTGGTCGGAGAGGACGAAGTTTGCCGGAAATCTTGTCGAAATCAAACGAGAGTTCCCATTCTTGGAACT
>BQKN01060337.1:0-13994 GCA_022839385.1 Asparagus kiusianus
TCTTTATTTCTTTGTTTTGATTTTGTTGTAAGCCGGATCTTATAAAATGACCGGATCTCTTTGTAAACGCATAAAGTTGTTGTCAAAGTTGTAACAGAATCATCAATGAAGAATAACGCAATTTCCCGCGCGAACAATGCCGACGCCTAATACGCGTCGCCGGTTTGGTCTTTATCCGTAGAAAAAAAGATACCAGAGCCTAACTCTGGGGAATTTTATCCCGAAGCCTAAGAAGGGATAAGTCAGCGTCTAATACATGTTGCTGGGTAGCCTATTCCCATAACAATGGCGAAGTCTACGTATTCGAAGTCGTAGCACAAAGTCTAAGGGAGTTCATTCCTTTAGCGCAACGTTACATGCGGAACGGATTTAGACAATCCGCATGCTAGCCCGACTCACACGGTAGTCGGTAAAGGCTAATCAAATCCGTTGAGGGCTGGGGATTAGCCAAAAATCCTAAAGTCAATGTCTAACATGCACTGCCAGTTTAGTCTTTCGCCGATTGAAAAAGACACCGGGGTCTAAACCTGGGGAATTTTATCCCGAAGCCTAAGAAGGGATAAGTCATTGCCTAATACGCAGTACGGGGTACCTTTTCCCTATAACAAACGGTGAAGCCTATGTATTCAACATCATAGCACAAAGTCTAAAGGAGTTCATTCCTTTAGCACAACATCACATGCGGAACGGACTTAAACAATCCGCATGCTAGCCCGACTCAAACGGTAGTCGGTAAAGGCTCATCAAACCCGTTGATGGCTGAGAATTTGCCAAAAATTCTATAAATACGAGTCATTGACGCATCAATTCTATAGATTGGTCTTGTGACTCAAGTATTTGCCACGCTCCAATTCCTCAAGAGCTTAAACTGTGTATATTCCAGCAGACGTACGAGTATAAACTGCGTCAAACGCCGGACAACGCGCTATAATGAAGCTTGGACGCCGGACAACGCGTCGCAAGGAAGCTTAAACGCCGGACAACGCATTGTAAATAACGATTTAATGCCGATGACCGATGGTCAGTTCTATGTTGAAACAACCAACTCGAGCTAAAAAGTCAGGAAATCGAGAATCGACTTCAAATTCAAAATTCTAACAGACGGTCAGACAATAAATGCAGCACCGGAACCCTTACAGACGTTCGACAAAGCACCGAATAGCCTGGAGGACTGAAGGAATCAAGAATAGAAGCCAATCCAAATATCCCGTCATAACCAACTGAAGGATGGGGGAATCATATCCAAAGTATTCCAGACTCTTCTATAAAAGAACGAGGCTGAAATACTTTGGAGGGGGTATCTGTAGCCGTATAAAACTGCCTATAGGTCCCTTAACACAGCTCGACGACACCGATCGACAAACAGACCATCGGGCGACGTATCCAAACACGACCGTTAGCCCGCAAACACCGAAGCCAAATGATACGCGACGAAGCGGAATAACGAGGCTACGAAGCCGACGAATCGTATGTGAGCAACGGAATGCATCCATTCGCGTGCGGAATCAAGCCAACGGTTCGGGGAGTCAACGAGTCATCCAAACAAGAGCGAACTCGGATGAATCATGATCGAATCAAGATCATTTTCGGATCCGAATTCAGAAGCGGGTCTACTGGCAAATCAGGTCAACGAATCGAATCCGAACCAATCAACCACAGAACCAGAAAACGGGCATAAAGAGGCAAAACGACAAACACCTAGAGGGGCTCGGCCGAAACCGAACCACCTCAAGGTGGCTCGGCCCAAGCCGAGCCACCTTGAGGTGGCTCGGTGGCCGAGCCACCCTCTTGGCCGAGCCACCCCAGGGTGACTCGGCATGGGCCGAACCACCCAGGGGTGGCCGGCCACTTGTGGCCGAGCCACCTCAGCCCAGATCTGTGCCTAGGCACAGATCTAGGTGCCTATAAATAGAGCTGGTGGTTCATTTGTTCAAGGGTTGGAAAATTTGGAGAGGCGAAGCCCTACAGGATTCAAGACTCAGAATTTAAAAAGATCTCAACTTTGGGACTTTGAGGACTCGCTCATCCAGATCTGGTGCTCGGCGATCGTCAACGCCAAAAAAGGTAGGTGTTCGAGAGGACCGGATCTCAGATCTACGCAGGCGTACTCCGGATCAAAGCTTGGTCTTTGATCCCGAGATTAGGGTGATATTTCCTTGGTGAACTAATCCCCCCAGCTATTATTTCCTTGGCAAAATAATACCCGTCATACTGCGTAGATCCGACCAGATCTAGATCTTACGGTGGTCCACGGATAAACCCCGGCGCAGGCAAACAACCCACGCAAGCGAGCGACCGCAAAACAGGAGCTCGTGATTTGTTCGACAAAAGGAGAAAGTTGTAATCTTTTCTTTCTTTTATTTGATTTTCATTATAACCGGATGTTATAAAAAGACCGGATCTTTGTAACTCAAAAAGTTGTTATTTAAGATAGCAATGGAATCAACAATGAAGAAAGCTACAATTTTCACCGCGAACAGCGCCCAAACCCATCTTTGTTTCGGATGATGAATCCGAGGAAATCACGACCGCATCCGCCTCGCAGCCGGCTCCTCAGCCAAAAGCATGGGTCTGCCCCGAGATTTCACCTATCGCGACTCTTCCTTATGGCCAAGAAGCTGTCCCTTCGGACTCTCTCTCTGTTCAGGCTCACATTGGAGAATTGGAGAACGCCGCAAAGCAGGTGATCTCCATCATCGGTCTTGGTTGGGGAACTTGTGCCTACTTGAAGCAGTCTCTCTTGAATCGCATAGCTGACCTTAGGTGACAGGGTGAATCTTAACTTGCTACGCGTTGCCTGACGAGGTTGCTTCACTTGGAGTCATGCCTAGAACGTTTGCTGCTTGCGGATCCGATGGTTGACGTGGAGCAGGTCAGGTCTCATGCCCAGCGTCGGGAGCATGGGAACAGGAGGTTCGGGTGAGGAATATCGCCGACCTGGAGTCCCACATTACTCAACTAGTCGGCCAACAGTGTTTATTGCAGGCCATGATGGATGCTTCCACCTCCAAGATTGCCCGTCCAAAAGCCGAATTGGAGCAGGAAGAGATGACGTTGAGAGGGATATAGTTTGAGAGTGGGGAGGCTCGCAGAGCTGCTGGGGGAGGTAACTCAAAACCTTTAGATGTTGCGTCAGGAGGATGCTGCCACCGTCTTAACCTTCGAGGCCCGAATCCAGAAGGAAGCGGAGGATCATGCTCGGGAGGGCCATGCAAGGAGGGTGGCCACTGCTAAAGCGGAGCTTGCATCCTTCAGTTTGCTAAACTAGGCTCTTAGGATTGGGGTGGTTTTATTTTCCTTTCTAATGTAGTGTTATGACTCATCTGGCTGTGGAGTCATAACTTTGTTCAAATGTATTACCCTCAAATTAGTTAATGGATGAATCTTTATGCTTTGTTGGTTTCCTAACGTGCTTGCGCAAATGCTCTTCCTTGTTGCTATCACCTTTTGAACTCTAGTTGTAGGGTAGGTTCAACCCGTAGGTGGATTCCGATTGTGGGAAGCAATTGAGGCGCGGGCGAGCTTAGGCCAGCGCGAGCTATGTGTCAATTCACGACCTTATGTGCTTGTCAGTTAAGACAACATGGGTGCATCGCTACGCATTAAAGGCAGTAAGGTAGGGGCTCTTCATTTACCACACTCGATCTGGGCCGTTGGCTAAAGATCTGGTTCACAACTGTCAGATCTCGGCCGTCCACGCGAGGTTCTGAACCACCTTGCTTCCTTTGTGACCGTTCGATCTGAAGTGTTGAATCGAACGGTAGGGGTGAGCTTGGGCTATTATATAGCGTTCTCCCTCTATATTGGAGAGGCCACAATGTTTATCACTTCTCCCGTGTTCAGGATGGCACCGCGAGTGAAAGTACCCATCTCGAAGAAGAGGGGGAGGGATGATGAGGCCACCGCCGACGTATCCGCTGATGCTGCTAAAGGTATTCCGTTTTTAAACCACTAAGCCGGTTAATCGATGCACGAGCATGATGCGTTCATGATTCTAATTTCTTTTGTCAGCACTAGAGGGAGTTCTGAACACGAAGGGGCCGAAGCTCAAACCCAAAAGCATGGTCGTGCCCGCTCCTCAGCCAGGAGTGGAGTCTCACCCTAAGGCCTCCTTTACTGCTGCACCTGATCGTAGCCAGGAATCTAGTTCCTTATATTTTGCTAATCTACATATGCATGTTCAAGAATTAGAGAGTGCCGCGAAGCGAGTGATCTCCCTCTTTGACCAAGACCATGGCACCTATGTGGATCTCAAGTTGTCTCTCTTAGATCGTGTGGTCAAACATTCGGTGCCTGGACGATTACAAACTCGCCATTTGTTGTTCGATAAAGCTTCTCGATCTGGGTTAGAGGATTTGTGCTATTCGGATCTGAAGCCAGACGTGGTGTTCTTCTCATCTCTGGCTCGGCGTCACGGGGCATGGCAGCAAGAATACCGGAGAAGAGACATAGAAGACAAGGAGTCTCTCATTGCTGATCTGGACAACCGACAACGCCTATTGCAAGTCGAGGTGGAGGCTACTATTTCCTCAATTAATTTGGGGCACATCCCGCCCGCCGAGGGGGAACTGACTTTGACGGGCCTACGTATCCAGAGTGAGACTATCCAAGGCGCCCTTGTGAGAGAGAGGCGTGATCTAGGTCGAGAGGATAGCTGCGGTTAAGGCGAGACTTACATCTTTTAGCTTTCTGGAATGAACTTGTAGGATAGGAGCAGATCCCAGCTATCTTGTTCGATCTTTTGTTTCTAATGTAGCGTTATGACTTGTTTGATTGTAAAGTCAAACTTTGTTTGAATGTTTTGTTTTGAAAACTACTAATGAATGAATTTTGCATTTTCTTGATTTCTCAATACACTGTGCATGTACCCCTTTCTGCTATGTATTGCTGTCCAACACTTAGCTCTTTAGTTGTGTTGGCAATAGGCTATCCCGAGTCTAGGTGAAACCATGCCATAGACGAATTTATGCCTCGGGTAAACTTAAGCTTAGAATCATTCCTACAATGGCCAGACTCAAGCTGTACCAAACTGATGGGCTTGAACTTTGCCGGGTAGGGGACTATGTCCTACTCGATAGGGTATGGTCTGACTACCCCCAGTTTGTTCATGTTTTGTTGGAGCTTCAAGGCATTGAGTTGGCTTTGGAATTCGTCGAACCTCCTGTCCCGAGTAGTACCCCCGGTGCGTGATGTCTCTAATGAAGTCTTAGAAGAATGATTCGAATGCAGATCGGTATTATCTTCCGGTTCGGTTGTCTGGTTAGGAGTGGGTTCCCAATCCTTGTTTCCTGTTGGCCTTCGTGGGGTACACGTGGCTTTCTTTTTTCTTCTTCTTTTTGTTCAGGATCTGCTCCAACATGTCTCTTATGGACTCGATGGCAACCTGATGTTCTTCAAACTTTTTGGCAATCGTTTGATCACTCGAGGTCTCAGCCATGTGCACCCTTGCTAGCTTGTCGTGGCTCGAGTGTGAGGTCTGGGACGTGGCTGCCGCTGAGCAAACTTCCTCTTTACCACCGGAAGGGGGCGCTAAGAGAGCATAATCGAGCAGGATGTTTACTCCCGTACGACTGCGGGTGTGCAAGAATATACCGTCATGCTCGCGTTGAACTAGCGGGTGATTGGGTCCCAAGAAAGAGTCCGAATCTGGAGAATTTGGAAGTATAGTTTTACCCTTCCCTGTCATGTTGACCGTAATAGACGAGAGCTCTAAATCATCGACGGTGCACATTCTTTGGTGGCTACGCCTTCGATGAGAAGATCTCGGTTTGGGAGGTCATTGAGCAAGCCTTTCGAACACCAAAGGTCTCGCTGTTCCTACACACTAGCACTCGACGAGTACTGCTTGGATAAGTCCTTCACAGTGACACTGAGGATCTGCCTCACGTATGGTGTGTTTGCATGTCAGGTAACCCTGGAGATCTTCTGCGGGTAGTTGGTGATAATCCCCAGCGCCAGAGGGACCAACCTAGCGATTGCATGAGAGAGGTTTAGGTAAACCCTCTTGCGTACACTGGATGGGATTGCTAATAGTCGGAGTTGGGTGAGTTTGCCTTGATAGGCGAGTCATCGCGCTCAAGCGGGTTCCTGCATGTTGGTGAACTTCGACTTTCCATTCATGCAAGCTAGTTTGGGTAGTTTCGCCTACTGTTTTGCCTTTGTTGTTAAGGCTCGTTTGCTCGCAACACTTTAGTCGTCGAATGGATTCGACGAGGCTCGCCTGATTTTGCTGGTTCACCTGCTCGGGCAAGCTCACCTGATCTGGATAGTCCGTTTGCATCAGGCATGTGACCTGAGAAGCGAAGTCCACCCAAGTTGCTAGGCTTGCCCGTTTTGATCGGTTCGCCTGGGTAGCCCAGCTTGTCGAAAATACCGGACCTGTTGAAACGGGGGATAATACGATCAGAGCGAAGTTCACCTGAACGCAAGCGTTCACCTGATTTGGTGAGCCCATCAGTGTTGGGAGGGCTGCTCCTCCGTTTTGCATTTTTAGACCCAAATAATAATTTAGGCCGTCATACGAGGTAAAGGTTTGGGCCTCCTACTAGGCTAGGGTCTGTCGTTGCCGCTGGCGGGCTCTTCGAGAGAGAGGAGTGTCCGTGCGGACCGCGATAGTGTGGTCTGTGCCAAGGTGAACCACCATCTCTTCCCGAGCAGGGGCCTGTGAGGGTCGTTTGGTGACCCATTTGGTGGTCTTTTGCTATGTGTTTTTGGCCTTCGGCTCCACCTTGGTTGATTTGGGGGGAATAGGTTCCCCTGCCACGACTCGGATGGAGTCCTCAGGCGTGGAGGCCTCGATCGCTTGGGGTCGGCCCCTATGTACAACTCTGTGGCGTTTGCGGGATGCATTGCCACTAGAGGAGGAGAAAGACAAGTACTCTTCATACCTGGCTTGGTCGAACTCGATTTCGAGGGACTCTACGGTTGTCCCAACTGCAACCTTGTCGAACTGCATTATCACCATTTCGGTTGAAGAAACGGTTTCTCCCACTATAGTTGTCATCTTCTGTAAGTATAAAAAATTGATTTCCTAAAATAGGGATTTCATTTGTAATGAAAAGAATAGCTTATTACAAACTAATGAATTAAAATTATAACAGAAACGGAGGGAAGGCCCTCCTTGTTTAACATGGGGACTTTGGTAACGATAGGATGCCTAGCTTAGTTCTCGCATCGAGCTTGCTTCCCTTAGATGATTCGACCGAGGTTACAGGTGGGCTTCAGTACACAGTAGGAGCTCGTGTTAGTCGAGTTCGAGTGTCCGAGCTCAATAGCGGTCAAGGCCGAGAGCTAGAAGGAGATGCTACAGTGCATGAACAATGCAGAGAGTATGTCCTTAGCTCGATCGGTAGCCGAGAGCTGGTGGTCCAGTTAACTGATTGAATTAATCAATAAACTGTAAAAATGCGAACCTCTGTTCTGTGGTCAGGAGAGGTAATTTTATAGGGGGAGGCGGCATGGTTGCCCCCCTTGAATCATGGGATGTGACCATGCCCTGTTGAGAGATATCATGCCTCTCACTTGTACTGTGGATGGCTGCTTGATGGACTCGGAGCACTGTACTCCTCCCTTTCACATTGCGGGAGGTTAGAAGGCTCATTCCTGTATGTGACAGCACAGCCGCCAGGTGCTCTGGCGAATTTAGCTAACGGCTTGAATGTGCAGGCGAGCTCGATCACTTAGACGAACTTGACTCGTGAATGCGAGTCAAGTATGCAGGCGAGTTCGGTGACTATGTGGACTTGACTGGTCACTCGTACTGTGAGTGGCAACTTGATAGGCTTGACTGGTCACTCGTACTGTGAGTGGATACTTGATGAGATCGGAGCACTGTACTCCCCTTCACGTCACAAGAATGGGAAGGCCCATCTCTGTACGCGATAGCGCAGCCGCTAGGTACTCTGGCGAGTCTAGCGAGATTGTTGATCGCCTGGCGAATTGCCTAGCTATGCAGGCAAGTTCGATGATCGCGTGATCTTGACTTGTGCTGGAGAGTCAAGCACGCGGACGAGCTCCTTTTGTGCTGGCGAATTCAACTTTTTGAGTAGATTTAACTCGTGCAGGCGAGTTTAGATAAGCAGGCTGAATTCAGACTCTTCTGAGGTTAAAGCAGTTTTCACAGCCTACAGCACCGGGAAATGTTATTGATGTTTACTTAGAGCCTCTAATTGATGAGCTGAAATAATTATGGTCTGAGGATATTTTAGCATATGATGCCCATTTAAAAGAATAATTTAGATTATGTGCTATTCTATTATGGATGATTAATGATTTTCCAGCTTATGCTAATCTGTTCGGGTACTCTATGAAGGGAAAGTGTGTTTGTCCTGCATGTGGTCCGGAATTTGAAGCTCCTCAATTACTACATAGCCGGAAGAGTTGTTATTGGTTTAATCGAAGGTGGTTGCCCTTAAGTCATAAGTATAGTAAATTATCAGCTATGTTTGATGGCACAGTTAAGAAGAGAATGAAGCCGCGTCAGCTGACAGGTAATGAGATCGTAAAATTACTTAAGGGGTTTTCAAAAGTTGTGTTTGGAAAAAATCACTATTCTAAATTTAACCCGATCGGAGTAAGAGATTACTTAAAGTCGAAAAAAGCCATTGAAGCGTAAGAGAAAGGTCCGTAAAACGCAAGTTGAGGACGAAGCCCAAAAATTACCTAGAGGATAGACTAAATTTAGTATCTTCTTTCAGCTACCTTACTGGCAAAATTTTAAAATCCGACATAACTTAGATATCATGCATATTGAGAAAAATATATGTATAACATAGTATCAACTCTCCTACAAGATGCAAACAAGTCGAAGGATGACCTACGGGCACGCCAAGATCTGACTGCTTTGAATATCTAAAATGATTTGCAAGCTCAAGATGTTGGCCTTAAAAAATTAAAGTTGCCTCCGTCTCGTGTTACAATGTTAAATAAGCAGATGCAACGATTTTGTGAAATTCTAAAATCGATAAAGTCGCCGGATGGTTACTCTGCTAACATTTCAAATAATGTCCAGGTGCAAGAGAGAAAACTCTTAGGTCTGAAGACCCATGATTATCATGTTCTTCTCCATTAATTGCTCCCTGTTGCAATCCGTAACAATATGGAGAAAGAAGCATCAAAGATTATTATTGAGTATTGTGGATTTTTCAGAAAATTATGCTCTAAAGTCATAGATGTAGATGAATTTAAAAAACTTAAAGCCGAGGTCCGAGTTACTCTATGCAATATGAACATAATATTCCCTCCTTCATTTTTTATAATATGGTCCATCTTACCCAGCATCTTGCAAGAGAAGCTAGAATCGTCGGTCCTGTTACTTATCATAGGATGTATCCGATTGAAAGGTAATTTATGATTTTTGTTACATTCATTAATTATATATGCATTTTTAAAATTATCGTGCCAATAATTAACTTTTATGATTCTAAGATACTTGGGCTCCATGAAACACAATGTTCGCAATCGAGCTCGTCCCGAGGGTCGATAGCTGAAAGATACGTGGCTAACGAATGCTTTGTGTTTGCATCATGTTACATGTGCAAGAAGTAAACTACATCTCAAGCACCTGATAAGGAGAGGAAGCGTGAAAAATATCCGAGATCTCTCTTAGATCAAATTCATGCATATGTGTTGAAAAACCTTGATATGTTCACAGACTATCGAATGTAACAAATAAAATCAGTAATATAGATGAGAAATATTCATTTTACATATAGTTTATCAATACAAACTTATATATTGTTTATATAGGCGACATCTGGAGAAGCTTAAGAATGAAACAACTTGTAGGAATGCAACACATAATATTCATAAAAGAAATAAGAAAGAATTTTTTGATTGGTTAAGATTAATATAAGTGTTTTACAATTAATTATTGAACATTCATAATATAACATCACCTTCATATTATCAAATTGTTTGTCTTAGGTTGAAAAATCAATTCTTGATGGTACTACATTACCAGATGAAATTATTATCCATGCACAACGCCCTTATCACGAAGTGAGACGTTATAATGAGCATTTGATCAATGGATATAAATTTCGAATGCTAGAGACCGATGATAGGAGGGTAACTCAGAACAGTGGGGTCATAGGCTTGTTTGCTCAAGAATGTTTTTCAAGTATAAGAGATCAGAATCTAATTCTAGCTGACATATGATATTATAGCCAATTAGAAGATATTGTTAAGGTAATTTACAGGTTTGGTAAACCAAAACAATATACTTACACGATGTTCAAGGTTCGGTGGTGTCCTTCAAAAAAGAAAAATGATCATTATAGATTCACACTAGTCAATCTCCACCGAGAAGTATATACGGACGAGAAATTCGTTTTTGTAGAACAAGCTGATCAGTGCTTCTTCGTGAAAGATCCGAATGTCATGTCTGATTGGGTGGTTTTGTACAAGGAGCTAAGATCTGTTGTTCTTCCTAATAATAATAATAATAATATTGAAGAAAGTGAAGATAATTATAGTGAACCATTGGGTCATCTGATGATGTTTGGCAAGAATTCTCTTACACACAGAATGTGGCGCTAGACGTAGATATGAACTATATATGTTACATTGCATTACCGATTTTTAGCTTATCATAATAAAAACAATAATGCATTTTATAATAACATATCTCATGAGCATGTATACAATTTTTTCTTAACTATGTTAATAATTAAATTTGCAGATGAGGAAGGCGAGGAGGTTCTTTGACCCGGAGGGTGATCGATCACGGTGTATCACCCCAGGTAGTGGTGCTCATGATACACTACCATCTCCGAATGCAGGTATAAAATTAATTAATATTTTAATATATTTTATAAATTATTAGTTATCTAGTTCATAGTGTTCATTTGTTGCAGATGTGGGATATTCGTCACCCGACCCCTCTGATGCAGCACCAGAACCATCCCCCGATGTAGGTATTCAATATTTAATAATTGATAATGGTCAATTAAAATTTCATATTAATGATTCTTCTTTCTTCTGTAGGTGCTTCTTGGACCTCGACATATCAATCATATACATTCCATACTGACTTGCGGCCGAAGACATAGGACTATCTCAGTTTACCCTTACCTCTGCACTCTAATAAGTCCAAGGTTGACTCAAGGAAGTACCACCCATATGTTGGGTTTTGTGTGTGCCCTCAAACCATTTTTTCATATTGAGACACTTGTATCTGAATTTGTGTTGACATATATACATGCATATTATTTGTTCTATATTCTGAGTATTATAGATAGGCTGTTTGTCCCTAGATGATTGATTTGGATTGTGTTGGGTATGGAGATACTCAAGGGAGATCATAATCCGAGATGTGCAATCAACTTAGAGTATCGCAGTCACTAGCAGGAATGGGCTACCTGTTAGTACATGACTGTAGTATGGTTAGCACCTTAACCAGGTGGTGAATCTCAACCACGTGAGAAGGAAGTTCTCATGGCTAACATACTGTTGTATACGATAGAGCTATCGTATACAATGATGGACATAAGATTGTGTTTGACCAAAACTCTGTCAACATCAAACACGGATAATCTTATTCCCTGATGTGGATGAAATAAGTCTAAATCCTGAGACATATGGTAGGACTCAAGCTTCGGACCTTGAGTGCTTTGATGTACCAATGAGTGAGACTCGTAGATGGTCAACACCTCGGTACATTGGGTAACCAGTTTCGGAGTATTGCGAACTCCTATGTCAAGATGGAATCTACCCTCAGTTGTCTGAGTATATCCCCTAGAGTCGATTGGCAGTCTGATTGCGGGAACCTGTACAGCTACTCGAGTTAGAGTAGAGGCATATCAGAGGATCTAATCGTGTATCAAGGACAAGAGGTAATTGAACAGGTTGACAGATCTTATCTCCTGTTCTATTACGGATATTATGATGGAGGGGTATATTCATCAATACAAAATATCAGGTCTAGGCTTGCGTAAGCAATTCTTCTACCGTCAGAGTTCAGCAAACACTCTTTAGTGGAATCAGTGTTTGTTAACTGAGCTAGGTGCAGTACGTTATGAGATAACAGAGACACTAGCGTCAGTTGGAGCTGATAGCAGGAGTACCTAGGTGTCCCACTTCTAGGTCATCGTTCTATCCACGACGACCGTTTCGGGAAGTTCTTCAAAATGTATTTATATGAGTGGGGTTTTGTGATTATTGGATTGGATCCAATAGATAATCACAAATGGGTTATTGGTTTGATATGGGTCATGATAGTTATTGGGTTGAGCCCAATAATGGTCTTCATGATAGGATTAGGATTTGGTTTATTCAAATCCAAAAAAAAAATCAAGATATCATTCTGTTGTGGTATCGTACTTGACAAAACAACATATCCCAACAACTCTAGTTAAAATATTATTATATATTTGAGGATCTAGAGTTCCTAATGTCCCATGGTTCTATAAATACTACTCTCTTCTCCTCTCGGATGAAAGTATGAAATCTTGAATTAATTTCTGAGATATCAAAATAACAGAGAGAAATATTTTTCTTTGGTGTGGAGATCCAAGGAAGAAGAAGGAACTTCAAAGGAGACGATCGGGAGTCCCACTACTCACGTGGAGGGAAGGACACGATCATAGACGTGAAGATTCAAGGTGCAAGCTCTCTTCCTCGGCTGTTGATTTCTTAATCAACGGAGGAACCAAGGTAATCACAACACTGTTATCAGACCGATCTTGGGCGGTTTCTGGTTTGGTTTGCTTTTTTTCCCGCATTTTTGTAAAAATGCAATCCGTGAAACCATATTCCCATCAAAATGGTATCAGAGCTCGGTTTTGATTTAATTGACTTAAACATGTTTATCGGCTATCGTTATTTCATGCAATTCAATAATATTCATATGGTTGTGCGCAAATCGGAAATTGAAATAGAGTTAATATCAAAACAGCGATTGTACAGGTATTAATAATCGGTGTGGAATCGGTACCACCGGTGTCTTCTAACATTGTTTGGGGCTCTCTGGTGGTACTGGAACAGTGGTTTTGATATTATACAATATTGTTTCAATGATTTGGTTATCATATAATATTATTTTTTTTTTGCAAGGATTGGAATAACCGGCAATGATAGAATTGTGCTAACATCGGTTTTGTAGGATAAAGCTAACATTTCTTTTGCAGGCATGATACTAGCCCTTCTCCTATGGTCTCTGCACTTGTTAAATAAACAATGTTTTTGTTTAACATGCTTGTGATGTTTGTGTTGGCCTTCTTGTTTTGATGATGTTTAACAAACAATTTACTTCTAATGTTGTTTGTCTAGTGTTTGTGTTTTCGTATTTATTCTAGGCAAACAACGTTGTTGGAGGATGGATGGATTGCGCCATAACGACGATATCAAATGGAGGTTGGCGGAATTGTGGAGTGAAGCATCGTACAATTCAAGTTCAAGATCCAAGTTTAGCTTCATCCGCGAGATTACCAAGAAGAGCTACAATGAAGATCAAGATCAAGCTTTGGTAACACTTAGTTTAGGTTTTATATTATGTGTGTTAGATACTTTAAGCTCAATATTATACACACACATTATATTGGTTTTCATGTATATATATAGTTTCATATATACATATACGTTTGGTTTCCATGTATATATATAGGTATATATATATACATAGTTTTGAGTTTTTATGTTCATAAATATGAGATTACACATTTCATATTTATATTGTGTTTTGGTTTAGCTATATAGATATGAAACAAATTTACATTCATATATATAATTATATGTTTCATACTCTATTGCGTTTTTGTAAACATTGCATATAATATGCAATTTTGTGAAAATACTGTCTTATTAGTTTATAGACTTCAATATCAGTTTATACATGTTTTACTAAGTCTATAAAATCATTTTACAAAAGTTTCAAAACATGGTTTATGTCAAATGTCAAAACATATATATTTAGTTTTCGTGTTTTTGAACTATTTTGCAAAATGATGATTTTTCACAAATGGGAAATGCAATTTGGAAAATTCTTTTTGTAACTT
>BQKN01060337.1:14004-45832 GCA_022839385.1 Asparagus kiusianus
ATTTGTTACTTTGTGAGATTGTAAAGTTTTCGGTGAGCTAGAAAACCAAGTGTGTAGTTCCTAGAGGAGAGGAACGGAGACGTAGGTCGAGGGGACTGAACTCCGTGAAGAAAATTGTGAGGAGTGACGTTGTTCGGTGAGCGTTGAAAACCGACATTGTGAGGTGTGTAGAAGTTCCGGCTTCCAAACCGGATTGTGATAGTGGATTTCTCCCCGGGAGTGGGGAGCGGAGACGTAGGACGGAAGGTCCGAACTCCGTGATCATATTGTGTGTTTGAGCGTGCTTTGGTGTTTATTTATACTTGTGTTTATATTTCTTATCGCCATTGTCATTAGCTCATTATTTATATGATCCACTATCTAGTTCATATTGTTTACCCTTGTGTTAGTTGACATATCCTTGCATATATCATATTGAATATCTCTTTGGTAGGATATATCATCTTGTGTTGGTTTATATATCCTTGCACCTATTTCTATCATATAGGATATATCACCTTGTGTATATTGCATATTCTTGCACATAACTCTTTGTATATCTATCTTGCAAGAATACACTTGTTAATTAATTTTAATTGGCATTTAATCGGATTAGATTAGCATAAGACCCTAATCACCCCCCCTCTAGGGTCTAACAGTTTGTAATTATTATTTGGGCGCTGACATGATTTTCCCGGTAGTGGGCATGCAGTGGATCCCCATTTGTTTTATATTTGATTAGATCAAATGTACAAGTATAGGATCAATTGTATTCAAAATTTTTTTTGAAAGCAAACTAATGGTGATCCTAGGCAATGCGGAACTCATCACAACTAGCAGAACCATGCAAGGAGCAAGGCAGCTACCAAGAAGTCACAAAGGATAGATCATGGGAGAAAGGGTTTAGAACCTTTTCTATGATTTTATTATTATTATTGTGTGGTTGTATTTTAGATATTTACATGCGTAGTTATTTTATGTTTTTTTTAAAATGATATATGCATGTTGAAAATCCAAACTATGAGATCGAGTGGGTGAGGGGTCTAAACTCAGTTAGCCCCACGGTCTTCCATTGTTAGTTCCTCTGCTAGGCAAGTGTGTCACGTCGAAGCCAGCCGTTTAAGGTGGCAAATCCATTAGGAGCGTGACACACGTGTTGTTGGCAGGAGGGGCTTCTTCAGATAGGGTCATTGAGACGCATTAGAGAGAGGACTACCCAAGTAGCCTCTACTTGAAGTGGATGTCAATGACACTAGACAATGGCATACACTCGACCGAAATATTTGTTAAGGGACCCCCAAGGGCATTAATAAATATATCGGAGACTTGAGCTAGATCAGAAGTTATAAATTCTAGTGCATGAGATGCACATGTTAGAATCTATAAAGGGAACCACTCTATTTTTGTGTACAGCATTTGACCTCCCCAAGGAGGCGTGTTGGTGCATAATTATATTCTGATGCATTAATAAGTCAAGATCAATTTTTCTGGATTTTTTGTGATAAGCAGAATTATTAAATGCAGTCTTTTTATATATGTTGTTTTATGTTTTATTTCAGTATGTCTTCATCCTCATTCAACCCGCTTTCTACTATCTTGAACCAAAATAAATTGAACGGTCAGAACTATGTTGACTGGAAGAGAAACTTAGACATTGTCCTTACTGCTGAGGGGTACAAGAATGTCTTAACCAATCCCAAACCATCAGAACCTGCTCCGGACTCCTCTCAGGAGGATAAGGATAAGTTTGATAAGTGGGTCAAGGCCAACGACATGGCCAAGTGCTACATTCTGGCATCTATGTCAAATGTACTGCAGCACCAGCATCAGTATTACACTGTTGCTAGTGACATTCTGTTTAACCTTAAGGAAATGTTCGGATCACAAGGTCGCCTAGCAAGGCAGAGGGCCATGCGGGATTTTCTTAAGGCAAAGATGGCAGAGGGAACTCCAGTGCAGGATCACCTGCTGAAGATGTTCGATCATCTGAACACACTAGAGATCCTAGGGGCTGAGATTGACGGTGAATCTCAAATAGATATGATCCTCGAGTCGCTGCCGGAGTCCTATGATCAGTTCAAGCTTGACTATGTTCTGAATCATAATGACTACTCTCTCAGTGAGCTTATGAGCGCACTTCAGGCAGCGGAGGCTATTATCAAACCCAGCCCATCTTTGCAAAACACGGAGAAGGTTTCTTCTAGGACTGCGCCTAACAAGCAGAAGCAGACTGGGAAGAAGAAACCTAAGTCTCCGAAGGTTAAACAGGGACCTACTAGTGGTGGTGTGGGAAAGGTGAAAGGCAAGGCCAAAGCCAGCAAGGCAGGAAAGGGAAAGTGTTTTCAATTTGGGGAAACCGGCCATTGGAAGCGGAACTGTCCAAAAGTTCTAGCCAAGAAACAGACAGGTATGACTGATATTCAAGTTATTGAAGTAAGCTTTATTGCGGATACTTCTAGTACTTGGGGCTTAGATTCAGGCGCAACTCACCATATCTGCAATTCATTGCAGGGGTTTTAGGTGAGCAGGCAGCTTGAAGAAGGCGAGATAAGTCTGAGTCTGGGGTCAGAGGCAAAGGTGTTAGCAGTAGCAGTGGGAGTTATTAGACTATGTTTTCAGAATAACAAAATATTAATTTTGAATAATGCTTTATATGTGCCAAGTATAAGGCGGAACCTCATCTCAGTTCCTTGTTTAGCATCTTGTGGTTACACTTGCTTGTTTGGAAGAGATGTTGTTATCAAAATTAATGGAAACTTTGTTTGCTCTGGAATTTTGTCTAATGGTCTTTATTTTTTACGTCCTACTGTACTTGAAATTCAAAACTCTGAGATTGTTAATGTACCATTAACTAGAAAAAGAAAGATTCCTCCAAGTAACTCTAGTAAATTGTGGCACCTAAGACTTGGTCACATCAATCTAAAAAGGATTAACAGATTGGTGCAGAGTGGGATTCTACCTTCTTTTGAAGTGGAACCCACCTCAATTTGTCAATCTTGTTTAAAAGGTAAGATGATCAAGAGACCCTTCTCCTCGAAGGGCAATAGGGCACATGGATTACTAGACTTGGTTCACACAGATGTTTGTGGTCCTATGAGCATCAAGGCTAGAGAGGGATATCGGTATTTTGTCACATTCATTGATGACTATTCCCGATATGGTTATACTTTCTTGTTGCGCCATAAGTCTGAAACTTTTGATCGTTTCAAAGTGTTTAAGGCTGAGGCAGAAAAGCAACTAGATAGAAGTATAAATTCTCTTCGATCGGATCGAGGAGGAGAGTACCTCTCTAGAGAGTTCATTGAGTACTTAGCGCAGACCAGGATTACATCCCAGCTGGCTGCACCAGGTACACCACAACAGAATGGTGTGGCAGAGAGGAGGAATAGGACTCTTTTGGAGATGGTTAGATCAATGATCAGTTATTCAGAATTACATACATCCCTTTGGGGTTATGCCTTAGAAACTGCAACATATTTACTCAACTTAGTGCCTTCTAAATCTGTTCCTTTGACCCCACGTGAATTGTGGATAGGGCTAAAGCCCAGCTTATCCCATATTAGGATCTGGGGTTGTCCAGCACATGTGCTGAAAAGAAGTCCAGATAAGTTAGAAGCTAGATCTAAGTTAGTATATTTTGTTGGGTATCCTAAGGGTACAAAGGGATATCAGTTTTATGATCCTAAAGAACACACCATCGTGATAAGTACCCATGCTGTGTTCTTAGAAGAGGATTATATGGTAACTGAGGGATGTAGGGATTTTAAGTTGGAAGAAATATCTAAAGATATTTCCAGTGATCCAGTTCAACAAGATAGTCAACCTGTTATAGAAACACCTTCATTACCTACACCAGTCTCGAGTCAGATGCCTCGGCGTAGTGGGAGATCTATCAGGGCACCAGATAGGTACATGTACCTAGGTGAAGTTTTTGAGGCAGTCTCAGAAACTATGGTAGAGGATCCTACTAGATACGAAGAAGCTATAAAAGATGTAGACTCTTGCTTATGGCAAACAGGTATGAAAGCTGAGATGGAATCCATGTATTCAAATCAGGTCTGGGAGCTTGTAGACTTGCCTCCTAATGTTCGTCCCATTAGGTGCAAGTGGATCTACAAGCGAAAAAGGAATTCAGAAGGACTTGTAGAAGCCTATAAGGCTAGACTTGTGGCTAAGGGATACTCTCAGCGAGAGGGCATTGACTACGAGGAGACTTTCTCCCCGGTTGCCATGATCAAGTCATTCCGAATTCTTTTATCCATAGCCGCGCATCTCGATTACGAGATTTGGCAGATGGACGTCAAGACGGCATTCTTAAATGGATATCTTGATGAGGACATCTATATGGAACAGCCAGAGGGTTTCATAGCTAAGGGCCAGGATAGTAAGGTCTGCAAGTTGCAGAAGTCCATTTATGGATTGAAGCAAGCTTCACGGAGCTGGAACCATAGATTTGATCAGGCAATAAAATCTTTTGGATTTGATCAAAATCTGGAGGAGCCCTGTGTTTATAAGAGAGGTGAAGGTAAGTCGGTCGTCTTCTTAATACTTTATGTAGATGACATGTTCCTTATCGGAAGCGACATTGGTGCACTCTCTACGGTAAAAGTATGGTTGGCTAGTAACTTTGATATGAAAGATTTAGGAGAAGCCAGTTTCATTCTAGGCATCAAATTACATCAAGATCGACGTAATAGAATGATAGGCTTATCCCAGGCATCTTACATAGATAAGATACTAGAGCGTTTTAGTATGGAAAACTCCAAGAAAGGGTTCTTACCTTTCAGACATGGAGTAGCTCTTTCCAAGGACTAGTGTCCCAAGACACCAGAGGAAAGAGAATATATGAGAGGGATTCCTTATGCTTCGGCAATAGGAAGTCTCATGTATGCCATGCTATGCACGCGGCCCGATATCTGTTTTGCTGTTGGCATGGTGAGCAGATATCAGGCAGATCCAGGTCCAACTCACTGGATAGCCGTTAAGCACATAATCAAGTACCTGAGAAGGACTAGGGATTATATGCTGGTTTTCGGCGATGAGGATCTAGTACCGTTTGGTTACACAGATTCTGACTTCATGTCAGATAAGGATTCAAGGAGATCGACATCTGGCTATGCATTCACCCTAGGTGGTGGTGCGGTTAGTTGGATGAGTATTAAGCAGAAATGTGTGGCTGATTCGACTACGGAAGCGGAATACGTGGCGGCTTCAGAGGCTTCGAAAGAAGCAGCTTGGTTGAGGAAGTTCCTCATGGAGCTGGGAGTTGTACCAGATTCAGTGAGACCCATTGTGCTCTTTTGTGACAACAGTGGGGCTGTAGCGAATTCCAAGGAGCCGAGATACACCAAAGGCTTAAGACACGTAGAGAGGAAGTTTCATCTCGTCAGAGAGATTGAAGCTAGAGGAGACATAGTCGTAACCAAGATTGCTTCTTCACAGAACTTAGCTGATCCATTCACTAAAGCCTTACCAGCAAAGGTTTTCGACATGCATATGGACAAGCTAGGTGTGAGGCGTATGAGTGATTGGTTATGAGTGCAAGTGGGAGTTTGTTGGGTTTTGTGTGTGCCCTCAAACCATTTTTTGCTAGGTGTGAGGCGTATGAGTGATTGGTTATAGTGTTCATTTGTTGCAGATGTGGGATATTCGTCACCCGACCCCTCTGATGCAGCACCAGAACCATCCCCCGATGTAGGTATTCAATATTTAATAATTGATAATGGTCAATTAAAATTTCATATTAATGATTCTTCTTTCTTCTGTAGGTGCTTCTTGGACCTCGACATATCAATCATATACATTCCATACTGACTTGCGGCCGAAGACATAGGACTATCTCAGTTTACCCATACCTCTGCACTCTAATAAGTCCAAGGTTGACTCAAGGAAGTACCACCCATATGTTGGGTTTTGTGTGTGCCCTCAAACCATTTTTTCATATTGAGACACTTGTATCTGAATTTGTGTTGACATATATACATGCATATTATTTGTTCTATATTCTGAGTATTATAGATAGGCTGTTTGTCCCTAGATGATTGATTTGGATTGTGTTGGGTATGGAGATACTCAAGGGAGATCATAATCTGAGATGTACAATCATCTTAGAGTATCGCAGTCACTAGCAGGAATGGGCTACCTATTAGTACATGACTGTAGTATGGTTAGCACCTTAACCAGGTGGTGAATCTCAACCACGTGAGAAGGAAGTTCTCATGGCTAACATACTGTTGTATACGATAGAGCTATCGTATACAATGATGGACATAAGATTGTGTTTGACCAAAACTCTGTCAACATCAAACACGGATAATCTTATTCCCTGATGTGGATGAAATAACTCTAAATCCTGAGACATATGGTAGGACTCAAGCTTCGGACCTTGAGTGCTTTGATGTACCAATGAGTGAGACTCGTAGATGGTTAACACCTCGGTACATTGGGTAACCAGTTTCGGAGTATTGCGAACTCCTATGTCAAGATGGAATCTACCCTCAGTTGTCTGAGTATATCCCCTAGAGTCGATTGGCAGTCTGATTGCGGGAACCTGTACAGCTACTCGAGTTAGAGTAGAGGCATATCAGAGGATCTAATCGTGTATCAAGGACAAGAGGTAATTGAACAGGTTGACAGATCTTATCTCCTGTTCTACTACGGATATTATGGTGGAGGGGTATATTCATCAATACAAAATATCAGGTCTAGGCTTGCGTAAGCAATTCTTCTACCGTCAGAGTTCAGCAAACACTCTTTAGTGGAATCAGTGTTTGTTAACTGAGCTAGGTGCAGTACGTTATGAGATAACAGAGACACTAGCGTCAGTTGGAGCTGATAGCAGGAGTACCTAGGTGTCCCACTTCTAGGTCATCGTTCTATCCACGACGACCGTTTTGGGAAGTTCTTCAAAATGTATTTATATGAGTGGGGTTTTGTGATTATTGGATTGGATCCAATAGATAATCACAAATGGGTTATTGGTTTGATATGGGTCATGATAGTTATTGGGTTGGGCCCAATAATGGTCTTCATGATAGGATTAGGATTTGGTTTATTCAAATCCAAAAAAAAAATCAAGATATCATTCTATTGTGGTATCGTACTTGACAAAACAACATATCCCAACAACTCTAGTTAAAATATTATTATATATTTGAGGATCTAGAGTTCCTAATGTCCCATGGTTCTATAAATACTACTCTCTTCTCCTCTCGGATGAAAGTATGAAATCTTGAATTAATTTCTGAGATATCAAAATAACAGAGAGAAATATTTTTCTTTGGTGTGGAGATCCAAGGAAGAAGAAGGAACTTCAAAGGAGACGATCGTGAGTCCTACTACTCACGTGGAGGGAAGGACACGATCATAGACGTGAAGATTCAAGGTGCAAGCTCTCTTCCTCGGCTGTTGATTTCTTAATCAACGGAGGAACCAAGGTAATCACAACACTGTTATCAGACCGATCTTGGGCGGTTTCTGGTTTGGTTTGCATTTTTTTTCCCGCATTTTTGTAAAAATGCAATCCGGGAAACCATATTCCCATCACCTTATGCTATGAGAAAGTTAGAGGAAATGCTTCCTATGTTGGAGACTAGGAAAGCTGTTGCACTCGCAACAAAAGAAAGAGAGATAACAAATGGTAAATTATATAAATACTTTTAATTTCACATTTATATATTTATGATATGTTATCATGTTATTATTATAGGCACTAAGCGAGATCGTGTACAAAACAGACGTGGCAGAGGTAAGCCCGAATCTAAACAACCACCAAGAGGAATGAGGGCGATAATTTGGTGGAATAGTTCTAATTTGCCCATTGGTCCTTGGTCGACCCGATTGAATGCATATATTGGAGTTCTCATGCATAGAGTGAACATTATCAACCTTTATTTTCATTTATGAGAATTATCATGGACCACATATGAAGCGATATGGACTGAGCTTATGGTAAGTGCATATTGCTTTAGATTTTCATTTATTAATAATTAGTAATTGATATTAAATTATCCTTACTAAATGTGTATGTAAATCTATAGGACTGCTTCTGCCTTGAGGTCTTTGAGAGTGCTTGGAATTAAGTGTTTAATGTCAAGGTTGAAGCAGTTCTCAAACAATGGAGGCATGAGATCAAACATGAAACTTATGACATGTATGAGGAAGACTGGCAGAGGTTTTTAAACCTCGATAATTGAGTTGACGAGATTCATTTCACGGCTCTCCTCATGTATTAGGATAGTGATGCCACCAAGGTTAGTTTCATAAAAATTACTTTATAATTTTAATATTTTATTTTATTGCATATTTACTAAATTTTTTAAAAGAATAAATCCACGAAGGGGTCAGAAAATAGAAGAAAGAAGCTGCATGGCCACCACTTGGGCTCACACTCCTATGCCAATATAGAGGATGTTTATTGTCAGTTTAAAACTTTAAATGATCTTAATGCTTAGTATGATTATGAGTGTGATAATTTATAATATGATAGAGAAAATCATTAATGCCGATACATTTGAGGGCAAAAGTAGCGTATGGTACTTTCCGTGATAGATATAGGGGTGATGAGAAGAATCAGGATAAAATGAAGGCAAATCTCGAGTTAGTGGTGAGACTTATAGATATCTTGAGTAGTATTATTAACTTTATTTTGTTGTTAATATTACAATGAAACGAGAACACAAATAATATGGTCTTTACCTTGAATTAACTATATATTTGTGCTTTAGGAGGGATTTGAGGCTGCATCCAAGGAGGCTGCATCTGTGTACATTTCGTAGGAAGAGGAACAAACCGAGCCGGATCCTCACATGCTTTCTGTAGAGGAGAACATCACTCTCACACAGAACCTAATGGGTCATAATAGGTATGGATGGTAAAAAATCAAATCAATTTGAATACTTAGTTCCTACTTATATTTGTTTACCATTAGTGAATTCGAGAGCAAAATTTAATATTTATTTCTCCCTAATAATAGGAGAGGAAGATATCCTCTACACGGTGTTGGAGCTTCACCCAACATAAGTGTGAGATCATCCACAGCATCCTCCACGCCATCTACATTAATGAGAGCAGCCCCAAATAGTTTTTAGGCTATGCCATTTGTTGCACGTATCTTTGCGTATTTGATTGACAAGATTGATCCGGAGCTGCATATTCAGGTGACTAATGAGATGACTAGAGTTGCACTGACGGCGAACTCGATGGACGATATCATAGGGTATGTTATATAATATTTAGGCGGTGCGATTCCTTATAGCGCATATGGTGGTATCATACGGATCATAAGCTCGATTGGCGATAATTCTGGTGTTAGACAGAGCAGTGCTCAGGTACCTTATTTGTTCTTATATTTATAAATTCATTTTTATTTAATATGTTAACAAACACCACATAATGATTATACAATTAAACATTCAGAGTGGAGATATTGGAGGGAGCAGCACCCGTTCTCATAACCGGGATAGAGATACCGTAGACTATGATGATAAATGAGGTTTTTTTATTTTTAATGCAATAAACAGTTTTATTTGTTATAACACTACATTTATGCATGTACATTGTTAGTATATATGCTGTTGGATATATATATTAGATGGAATTGATTGATGTATATTTTGGATTGGATGGTTGGATTTGTGCATTGTGTTGCATTTGATTATATTTGGTTTTGAATGGAATTTTTATGAATTTTGATTATATTTGGATGATTGGATGTATTCATATATTAGTGTAGTTGTACAGGAAAATATAAATTATAATTATTATTTTTGCTAAAAATATCAACCTAGACGGAATTCCATCTAGGGTGAGTAAACATAAAAGGAATTCCGTCTAGGTTGATTATGTCATAATCAACCTAGACGAAATTCCATCTAGGTTGACTCATCCTAGACGGACGTCCATCTAGGATCAACCTAGATAGATTTCTTACTTCCGTCTAGATTGACTTCCGTCTAGATTGATCAACCTAGATGGAATTCCATCTAGTTTGAGTCAATATAAATGGAAGCAAAATAAACAGACCTAATTAGACGGAATTCCGTCTAGTTGAACTAACCTAGACGGGATTTTTAGCAACCTAGATGGAAATTTTCGTTTAGATTGCTCGTTTTTCTACTAGTAGTGCATAATCATCGAATTAGGTTCATCAGTAGTTTATTTGAAGTTCTTTTTAGATTTGAATGAATATTTCTGCACCAAGCTATGTCATTTAAACAAAGAACAAGAGTACAAAATAATGACCGTGAAAAGATTCATCCTTGGGCTCAAAAATCTTTACTTCTCAGTGAATTCCAGTATGACATCCACTTCAAAGTAACATTCAAGGCTCCAGATATACCTCATTTTAACCGAAAAATTTGCTTGACCAAAAAGCTTTTTTTAGGTAAAAAATAGGGCAAGTTGCCCTATCAGTATCTATATTAAACTTGTAATTTGCAAAAGTACACAAAAGTAGGTATTTATATGTGATTTTCACAGGATCCCAGAACAACTAAGGAAGACTGTCGAAATCACTCATATATGCCCTTGAGTATATACAAGGAGATTTGAAAGTAGTAGCAATCCAAAATATGATAAACAATACAAAAAACTAGTCCAAAAAATTGAGAGAGCTAGAGTCTGTTGCCGATAACTAAAAATGGAGTTAGATTTCTCCATTATTGTCTACGTTGGAAGAGATGTCAATTGATCCTAAAAGAGATACTTTCAATATTAACTCCAAGAATTATAAGAAAGATCTGTTGCTAAGTTGAGGTATTACCACAAGTATCTCTACCCCCAACAAAATCAGAGTCACATAACGCATATACTTTTTGGCCCTGTTTGGCAAAGGATTAAGCTAGAAGGATTAAAGAGATGATTAATATAGTTAGCCCATTTGATAATCTGAATGACTAAATTATTAACCCATTATGTAAGTTTTATTTTAGTCATTATGATCATTTTTAGCATTGGAGAATAACAAGAATTTTGACTATTTTTTTTATAATTAGATGGGTTAACCCTTAATCTTTCTAAATAGATGTATTAGTAAACCTCTTATTTTAAGGGGTTAACTCATTTTAATCACTCTAAAGGGTTTAGCTTAACCCTTCTGCATTTTTTACGTTTGGCAAGTTAATAGAGGGTTAACTTGCGTTAACCCTTCTGTAGATTTTCCGTGTTTAGCGGGTTAAGAAGGGGTTAAGTCTTCTTAACCCCTTACTTAACCCTTTGCCAAACGACGCCTTTAGGTAAAAGTTAAAGAGTCCTAGACAACCCTACTTATTTTGATGTTGTGTTTTCTTTGTTTTATTAGTATACCCTTAATTTATTAGCAAAAATACCAAATTAGTATATTTTGTTTACCCTTAGTGACAGTTTGGTATATATATAAATTTTTTGTGACGACAAATGAGCCGCAAATTTGGCCGGATCCAAATTTTTGACAAAATTTCTCACGTGACGCCTCACGTGGTGCGAACGTGGCTGCAAGCGTGGCTTCCAGTATCATAAATAAACTCCAATCCCAAACCCTAACCCCTCAATCTCCTTCCTCCTCTTCCACCTCTCCCTCTCCTCCCTCCTCCATTCCTCTTGCCTCTCTGACACCTCCCAGACCTTCAACCTGTTCAAATCCTCTCTTGACTCTCAATGTGGTGAGCTTTAATACCTTATTTTCTAGGTTTTTAGGGAGAAATGGATAGTTCTGGATATGATTAATTGCAATTATTTATCACTAGGAGTCACGCTGGCAGCCACGTTCTCATCACGTGAGGCGTCACGTGAAAAATTTCGTCAAAAAATTGAGTCCGGCCAAATTTGAGACCCATTTGTCGCCGGAGAACAAATAATATACCAATATGTCGCCGGAAAAAAATTATATACCAATATGTCGCCAGAAGAAAAAAATATACCAAATTGTCACTAAGGATAAACAAATTATACTAATTTGATATTTTTACCCTTATTTTATTTGTCCCTATTGAACTGTTATTCTAATATTACTTCTTGCTTTTCTGTTTCTGGACTTTCTTCGGCAAGTCCCACCTCCCTTTCTTGTAATTATTTCAGGCACCTTTTCTTTTATGCTTCATACCAAAATGAAGTTGTTATGATTATGTCCTACCTACCTTTTAAAAGGAAAATTTGAAAGAAAAAAAAGAAAGTGCATTACAGAAATAGTAACAGTTGAAAGTTGCAGAACAAAGTCCATATGAAAGTGGAAGTGTGTACTCTAGCTGCAATAAAGAGCTTGTTATGACTAGGATTTCATGTATGCGAATTTCTAGCAGTTAGCTGGCATGGCAATACAAGTTACGGAAGAATAACACCAAGTTGTAAAGTGAGTCAACAGGGGCATGGAAAACCTGATTATCACTTGGAAAGAGACTGATGGTTGATTGGAATATCCTGTTTCTCTTTTGCCCCTATATATAATCTTAAAAAAAGCCAGAGCAAGTTGTCTCAACAAGATTCCTTTGTAAAACATAGCAAGACATTTTGAAAAACAAGTGAATCCAAAAAAAGTTGTTCTTAACAAAAATGTGGGATCATTTCAAAATGTATTGGCGATAAAGATAGGAGGAAGATGAGGAATTTATATTTAGCAAGTTCTCAGAGCTACAACTCATCTGCAGCTGAAAGACTTGTATTTGTATCACTAATCACTTACATGCTACATGCTAATTGTTGTGTTTCGATGAACCAAACCAAACACTGAGAGAGAAGACCAAACAAACCAAAATAATGAAAAGAACACAAACAACAAATTTTACGTGGTTCGACAAGTTGCCTACATTCATGGGGCAAGAAGGGGATGCGTTTTTCACTAATATAGAATGAGAGTACAAACTGAGATTACAAATCATTCAAAAATAAACCCACTAATCTCACAAACAAAGCTCTCAATCTCTTAAACAATAACCCTAACCAATAGCTCAGAAAGATCTCTCTTTTCTGTGCTCAAAATATCTCCTTGACTGCTCCAAAGAAACCCTAAAATGTGTGTTTGAATTTATATCAAACAGCAAACCCAAACCAAATAGGAAAACGAAATCAGGCCCAAACCCGAATCGCGGTCGACCGCACTTGACGCCCGGTCGACCGGACAGAACGACAGAACTCAAAATTCAATTACAGTGTCTGGCAGTCGACCGCCAAAATCGTCGCGATCGACCGGCCAAAAATCCAGAATCTATAATAAGTCGTGCACGTTGTTGGTTGACCGTGCCAAAGCTTGCGGTCGACCGGAGAGCATCCGAATGTCTGCCAGCTCAATTTTTCCTGATTTTCTCTAATATTTTTGTCGTTTCTATAATTCTCCACCTCGGCAAAGTTTTCCCAAACCTGAGCCGACACCAACCAAACCAAATATCTTACTTATTGTGTCTAGTACGAAGTGAAACAAATTCACGATAACGGACTCAATCCACAACCAGTTGAGACCCAAATGAGAATGTGATCACTCTCCAAACGTCGGTATTAACTCACCAAATCGGCTGCATCATAAATGACTGCCTATGTATCCTCTTGCCCAAGGAATCAAGCCTTCATGTAGTTCACTCAAATGGCCTCCAAAGGCCCTAAATCCAATAGAAGAGTTCTTAACTCTTCACCAATAAATCTGCGGCTGATAGCTCTCCCAAAGGCACCAAAGTGAAACAAAACAAACACCTTCACCTAAGGTGAACCAAAGACCATATCCAAATCCAAACTATGTCCACCAGCTGCACTCGAATCAACCAACTCATCATCTGCATCCACATCAATATGATCCCCAAGAAATCCTAGCAAAAAGACAAAATAATGACAACATAAAAATCTGGAATAACTAACCGTTATACCGTTGGTCGACTGATCAGTCGACTGATGAGTTGACCGTTGTAGGCAACTGGCAGCTCATCGATCGACTGAAGAGACAATCAGTCGACTGATGACCTCATCAGTCGACTGGTCAGTCGACCAGAAATAAAACATAAACTTTTTGACATTTCGGGCGATTTCTTCAGTCGACTGAACACATTCATCAGTCGGTTGATCAGCCTGATTTGAATAGTAAATCTGATTTTCAAACTCCTTTTAAAAATAGCAAATAAAATCAGAAAAATATAAAATTTTAGGAAATGATTGTAAATATGATAATGAACATGTACAAAAAAAAATTTCAATTTGCATTCCCCATTTGTGAAAACTCATTATTTTTTAAAATAGTCTAAAACATGAAAACGAACAACACTTGTTTTTGTCAAAATGACTAAACCATGTTTTGAAACTTTATAAGATGATTATATAGACTTAATAAAAGATGTATATAAAGATTGTTAAGTCCATAAACCAAAAATATAACAATTTCATAAAAATGCATGTTTTGCAAACTTTTAAAACAATAAACATGATTTTATTAAACTATATAAACATGATATTGATGAAATCATATATAAGTATATAAACATGAAACAAGTATGTATTTTCCAATTATATTCATTTGTTTCATATTTAAACTTGAAAATCAAATATCAAAACTTTTGTGTGTGTGTGTGTATATATATATATATATATATATATATATATATATATATATATATATATATATATATAAACCAAATATGTGTGTGTGTATATATGAGCTTAAAGTATCTACACACAAGTATAAACCTAAAACTAAATTACCCAAGCTTGATGAAGGTCTTCAATAAGCTCGACTTGGTACACTTACGTATGAAGCTTAAACTTGAATCTTTAACTTGAATTGCATTACTTCACTCCACTATTCCGCCAACCTCCATTTGATATGATCATTGTGGTGCAATCCAACCAACCTCCAACATGTTATTTGTCTATAATAAATACAAAAACAACAACACTAGACAAACAACATTAGTAGTAAATTATTTGTTAAACATCATCAAAACAAAAAAGCCAACAATTTCCCTCTTTTGATGATGACAAACAATTTACAAAAAGATATATGCATGAAAGGAAATGAATATATAAATTATAATTATCATGCATATAAACAAGAAATACATATTCATAATATTTCTCCCCCTTTTGACAACACCAAAAAGGGAAAAACAAAAGAATGAAGAGAGCGAAAGCTCTCCTTACAAATAAGCACGGTGAGTATAAAACAAATATAGGGATTGCTCCCCCATCAAAATGCCATATAGAACATATGCAATAAAAAATCATGGCAAATACGTGAGCAAGCATAAATAAAAAATATGCTAAATATCACTCACATACAAGTGGACAACGAGAACACATATAGATATGCCATTTAAAAAATGTGTCTCAATGCACAAACCTAAAAACTATGTATAAAAAAATAGATTTATGAAATCAAAAAAAGAAGAACATGAGAATCATGCAAAAAAAAGTTTTCAAATGAAGACAAATCAACCAAATGAAATCATAAATCACAAATAAATCACATTAAAAGTAAACCAATATAAAAAAGGCAAGAGAGGTGACAATATCAAGCTCTTGAGCTTGTTCCAACCCATATAAATATTTTTAGCACTCGGTAAACAAGATTTAGGAATAAACACCTAATAAACCCGGAGAGTTATATAAACACAAACCTCTTATCAAAATCGAAACTAATAATCATGAAAACAAAAGAATTGATCAAAGAAAAATTGTTTTCATATTAAAAAAACTTTCAAAAACATTTTCAAAACCAAGACATGAAAAATAAAAAATAATAAAATTCTTGGTTTAAAGAGATTTTGGCATCCAAGCATTCTTGGTGCCGGATTGGTTAGGGACATGACCTCTATCATTCAAGCTCAAAGCCCTAGGGTTATGAACCCTCTTGGGCGCATGTGGTGCACGGACATGGTCATAATAAAAATTACTCAAATGACCCTTCTGATTGTAATAAGTACAATGAAAAGGAAGCATTTGCTTATGTTGACCAAACGGTTGTGCGCGAGACTCATTTGCAATAATAAGTTTTTCTTTAAAATTATTTTGCAAATGGAAAACTCTTTTTAAATCAAAACAAAATTTGATCAAATGACCAAATCTACCACAATGATCACATTTATACACACTAGCATGCTTATGATGAACTTTGGATGCATGTGCATGTGTGTGTGATGAAGAAACTTGGTGGGGTGCACAAGGAGCACTAATACTAGTATTTTTGGATTTTTATGCATCATAGCAAAATTTAGTTAAATAGCCTTTACGTCCGCAAATTGAAACACTTGTAAATTTTACTATACATATGTGCATAGTGAGTGCTTGGTTTTGAAGAGTTAGCATGAGATTTTGCACATAAGTCCATAAGTTTCTTGTGGTTATCAATGCATGTGTTAAGAGTTGAATTTAAAGACGAAATGCGATGTGTAATGTTTTTCAACTTATCATTAGGCATAGAGGCATTGATAATAGAAGTAGAGCATGCATGGTTATTTTTAAAAGAATAAAATTTATTTCTAATACAGTCTACTTCTAGCATGTCATTATTCTTTTCATGAATTAAACTAGCAATATTAGAACTCAAGGTAATATGATTCAATTTTAATTTTTCATTATTTTCTTTAAGGATCATATCATCTTTAGCAATAGTATCAAATTTAGATGCTAGCAATTCATGATCGGATTTTAATGTTACATGCTTGCTTTCAAGATCGATAAAATTTTTATGCAACTTAGTGTAGGCATGCATTAACCTATCATATGCACATGCGAGTTCGCTAATAGATAATTCACATTCAGAATCCGAATCGCATACCTCGCTAGGGCCATCGCTTAGCGGCCGTGTGCATGATGAGGCTCCAATAGAACGTGAAGAGGAAGCTTCCAAAGCTTGTCAGATCGCCTCCAAGTTCTCTTGATGTGCTTCAATAAATTTCCATAAGGTGTAAGCACTATCAAAATGAATAAACATGTTAGACATAGATGAATCAAAAGCATTTAGCAAATATTCTAACAAAATCTTATTCATTATAAACATTTTTTTATCATTTTTACTCCACTTGGATTTCTCCGAAGTGGGTACAATATAAGCATTATCAATTATTTCCCATAAATCGAAATATCAAATCTAACAAAAATATTAAATCTAGAATACCATTGCTCATAGGGGAAATTATCTATTCTAGGAGCAACATTAGGATCATAGCCTAAACAAGATGCACAATACATGTCCATAATATCTATAGGTATGCAAGCAAGATAATAAAAAATTTCAAAACTAGATTAGCACAAAAAAATAACTTGGATCTTTAACTCAATGCGATTAAACCATAAATAAAAGAGAACCAAGCTCTGATACCAATTAAAAATATCCTAATGTCACTAGGAAAGAACCCTAGAGGGGGTGAATAGGGTTTAGACTAATCTAATCCGATTTTATGCTAATTAAAACTAATTAATAAATTATCCTAGCAAATAAGATATGCAACAATTATATGCAAGGATAATCAATATAAACAAAGGGTAAAATAAACAAATATAAATAATATAGTGGACAAACTAAATAATAAGACAATGGCGATATGAGCGATGAGCACAAATATAAATGAACGCCAAAGCAAACTCAAACACAATCAAATGATCACGAAGTTCGGACCTTCCATCCTATGTCTCCGCTCCCCACTCCCGGGGAGAAATCCACTATCATACCGGATTTTTTACGCTCACCCGAATAACATTTACACCTCACACTCGGTTTTCTAGCTCACCGAAAACTTTACAATTAACACTCTTGCAATCACACTCTACACCCTTTAAGTGTTGGTCTCTAGCCCGAGTCTCCCTCAAGTGTTAGGAATTATAACCTACCTCTAGGTATTACCACCTACCCCACTCCTCTTGGGATGACCATGTCTCTCACCACACACTCCTCTCGGTATACAAGTGTATTGCAAAGTATAACTTCACATTTAGGCACAAATACAATTGTTTGTTCTCTAATACAAAATGAGAACTAAGTGTAAGCTTACTCTCTAAGTCACACAAAACTCACAACCCAAATTATACTATGTATAAAAATACAATAAGCTCAATGATTGTGTATAAACAAAGAGTATCAATAAAACAATTAAACTCAATAATGAAATCTAGCTTATGGAAATTAGAATCAAAACAATAAATAGCTAGAATTAAGTTTAAGGAAACTTCTCTATAGATAACAAGAGAGAGGGAGAAGAGTGAATGCTCAAACACCAAAGGATGATCTCTTCTTTGCTCTTGTAAAAATTGCTTCACAAACTAAACTCAAACAAAATCTTAAACACTTTTAAACAAAACTTAAACTATTGTAAAACTTGTTTTTTTAACACTCTTGATTATCTCAGAATGTTAGAGGGCAAGGGATATATATAGGCTCATGAAACAACCCCAAAAACCCAAGAAATCCCAGCAAAAAGATAAAATAATGACAACATAAAAATTTGGAAAAACTAACTGTTATGTCGTCGGTCGACTGATCAGTCGACTGATGAGCTGACCGTTATAGGCAACTAGTAGCTCATCGGTCGACTAAAGATACAATCAGTCGGCTGATGACCTCATCAGTCGATTGGTCAGTCAACCAGAAATAAAACATAAACTTTTTTACATTCCAGGCGATTTCTTTAGTCGATTGAACACATTCATCAGTCGACTGATAACATTGTGTTAGCTTGATTTAAATAGTAAATCTGATTTTCAAACCCCTTTTAGAATAGCAAAAAAAATCAAAAAATAAAAAACTATAAAACTTTGAAAAATAATTGTAAACATGATAATGAACATGTTACAAAAAGAATTTTTCAATTTGCATTCCCCATTTGTGAAAACTCGTCGTTTTTTAAAATAGTCCAAAACATGAAAACGAACAACACTTGTTTTTGTCAAAATGACTAAACCATGTTTTGAAACTTTATAAGATGATTATATAGACTTAATAAAAGATGCATATAATGATTGTTAAGTCCATAAACCAAGAATACAATATTTTCACAAAAATACATGTTTTGCAAATTTTCAAAATAATAAAAATAATTTTATTGAACTATATAATCTTGATATTGATAAAATCATATATAAGTATATAAACATGAAGCAAGTTTGTATTTTCCAATTATATTCATTTGTTTCATATTTAAACTTGAAAATCAAAAACCAAAACTTGTGTGTATATATATATATATATATATATATATAAACCAAATACGTGTGTGTGTATATATGAGCTTAAAGTATCTACACACAAGTATAAACCTAAAACTAAATTACCCAAGCTTGATGAAGGTCTTCAATAAGCTCGACTTGGTACACTTACGGATGGAGCTTGAACTTAAATCTTTAACTTGAATTGCATTGCTTCACTCTACTATTCGGCTAACCTCCATTTGATGTGATCGTTGTGGCACAATCCATCCAACCTCCAACATGTTGTTTGTCTATAATAAATATAAAAACACAAATACTAGACAAACAATATTACTAGTAAATTATTTGTTAAACATCATCAAAACAAAAAGGCCAACAAGAGTGAAATATGATATACCTTCTCAGAACAAAATCAGAGTCCCTCACTTGATAACCAAACGAGCCTCTAAATCCCAAATGTGCACTCGGATCAAATCTCACATCCTCGATGTGACCATATGCTGGGCAACCAAACATGCAAAGCATCCAAAATCTGAAGCAGTTTCACCAGATCCAAAATCTCTAAATGTAGCAGTCGGCAACATATGACTAAGATGACCCAAATATGTCGAAGCCCGAACACCAAAACCAATGCTCGACATCAAACGTTGATCCTCCTCCAGTAAGGAATGACCCATCAAAACTGTCATCTCATCTCGTCGCCCCAATATTCCCTCTCCAATGAAGTGTCTCAAACTGCCATGAGCTCGGCACAAACACAGAAAAGAACCTCTACCAAAAACAAAACAACATGTTACATTTCTGCCAATACACTTCCTTCTTTTGTTGTTGACTAAAAGGACTTTATACCAACGGGACTTGGTTGCAACCCACAAATACCTAGAACAGTCCCTAATATAGAAAACCAAATACCAATTACCTCTTAATGATACCTCCTTAGAAGGCCCCCAAATGCCTGTATGAACACCACCTAGAAGACTCCTCGCTTGGTGAATAGAAGTGTCAAACTCCACCTCGGTCTCCTTGCACATACCAATGTGCTCAAAGTACTTCAATCTGTAGGTCAAAGTACTCCTCAACAATCCATACAAGATACTAATAATCGAATATCCCAGCCTCAAATCCTTCTTTCTTATCTATCTTCCTCAAAGAACCAACAAGCCAATGCGTAACAAATGAAGAATAGATCCACATTGAAAAAGAGAGATTTTTACCTTCAACTGAAACCCTAACAAGGGCCTCCAAAAGATCTCACCCCCACACGACGGTAGACAAGATCCACAATAGTAAAAATCCCACCTTTATCACCAACTGAAGCCCTAGACGAACTTCCAAAGTGATCTACTCCTCCAACTAGCCCAAGCGTAGCCCAAGCTTTGATACCACTTGTTGTGTGCGGAAGCCAATTGTTGTGCTTTGAGGAACCAAACCAAACGCCGAGAGAGAAGACCAAACAAACCAAAATAATGACAAGAACACAAACAATAAATTTTTTTTGGTTCGGCAAGTTGTCTAGGTCCACGGGGCAAGAAGAGGATAGGTTTTTCACTAATAGAGAAGGAGAGTACAAACTGAGATTACAAATCATTCAAAAACAAACCAACTAATTTCACTAACAAAGCTCTCAATCTCTCAAACAATAATCCTAACCAATAGCTCAAAAAGATCTCTCTTTTCTGTGCTCAAAATATCCCCTTGACTTCTCCAAAGAAACCCTAAAACGTGTGTTTGAATTTATATCAAACAGCAAACTCAAACTAAACAGGAAAACAAAATCAGGCTCAAACCCGAATTGCGGTCGACCGTACTTGACGCCGCTGTTGACCGTACAGAACGACAAAACTCAAAATTTAATTACAGTATCTGGCGGTCGACCGCCGAAATCGTCTCGATCTACCGGCCAAAAATCCAGAGTCTGTACTAAGTCGTGCACCGTGCCAAAGCTCGCGGTCGACCGAAGAGCACCCGAATGTCTGTCAGCTCTATTTTTCCTGATCTTCTCCAATGTTTTCGCCATTTCTACAGATGAAACTTCTGTTACCCTCAAAACCTTAGTCAAAGTGTACGACTATCTCAAGTATACTACGTTGAATGGAGATAAGGAAATTGCTTCCTTATCCAATGCTAGGGGAATTAAGAGAGTGGAAAGAGCGAAAGGGAAGACGGAATGAAAACTTTTTAGGTCAATTCACGATAGTTATTTATATATAATTTTCATTGAAAGAAAATATGAAGCATGGACATCTTCTTTCATATTAAAGAATGGTGTAATGAATGTTCTTTCACGATGACTAATTCTAGCCTCTCATGTTATGCCAACATATAGTCAATAATATCTCATATCTCATAATCTTTATGACATGATAAATTCGTTATATGTATCTAATATATACACATACCGACACATACATATATATAATATGTATGTATGTATGTAAGATAGATAGATATACATAAATACATAAACACATATATACATGTCTGCATAAATAAATATTTAAGAGAGTGTGTGAACGTGTGTGTGTGCATATACATATACATATACATATATAGATGCACACATCTATATGTATATGCATGCATGTTTGTATTCAAGTACATACATTTTTAAAAATATAGTACACTGATGGGGATACATATGGGCTGGAAATGATTGATTGCTTAAAATTTGATTTTGGGGTATTAGGCTTATTGACTTAGTCTTGGGTGGGGGGAAATTAATTGCTTTTTATTTTTGAGGGTAAAGGCATTTTTCAATCATTTTCCCCTAATATTTATCAGAGCTTTTCAATGTTTTCTTGCAATAACATGTACATATTGATGATGGAAGGAATAAAGTTTTATGTCTAGAGTATGAACTATGAAGTATTCTTAAGAGCTAAAAGACAACAAAGTATTAATTTTGTAAAAATTTCAATTTGTTTAGAGAAGTTAACCACAAGTGTTTTAGTTATTGAGTCATGCCACACTCTAGAGTGAAGGTTAAATCACAAAAGGATAATTCATTCTAAAAAGAAACAATAGGCAATATAAGCATGATGTTATGAATAATTAAATAATGTGGATGTCCATTTAGTTTCCCGAGAAGATTGATACATGTATCCCCTTGATATTCTCCTAGTACATTAACCTTCTTCCTAGAACAACACAATACATGTTCTATAATGACTAAGTTCATTAATGAGTAGTTAATATAATTCATGTATCATCATCTTAATTCGTCTATAAATAGAGGTATTCCTACCTCACTTTGTAATAGAAAGATTGATGAAATAAAAATTCTCTCTACGTCTCGTCTACTTTATCTACTCTATTTTATAGTTTATGATTTACCACATAAACTGCTACACCAAAATATATTAGTTTTACAACACGTTATCAGCATGAGACTCTACCATTGAAACAATCCATTCCAAGTCCATTAGATTCATCGTTGGACACGTGTTCATATTTTGGGTAAACCTTTGAGGTAAAATTTCTCTTTTAATTCAATACATTTTTTACTATGACTAACCTTACAAAACAAGAATTTATGCCTCTTGATATTTCTGGAAAGAACTACTTATCTTGGATATTAGATGTTGAAATACATCTTGCTGCAATAGGTCTTGAAAAATACTATTGTGGAAGAAAATGAGACATCAAAATCAAGACCGTGCCAAAGCTGTGATTTTCCTTCGCCGTCATTTGGTGAAGGATTAAAAATTGAATATCTAACTGTGAAAGATCCACTTATTCTATGGAATAATTTGAAAGAGAGATTTGACCACCTGAAGTTAGTCGTGCTCCCAAAAGCCAGGCATGACTGGCTTCACTTAAGGCTACAAGATTTTAAATCAATCAGTGAGTATAATTCTGCAATGTATATAATTACATCTCAATTGCAATTGTTTGGAGAAAATATCCATAATGACGATATGTTAGAAAAAACATTATCCACCTTTCATGCCTCAAATATTCTCCTCCAATAGCAATATCGAGAGAGAGGATTAAAAAAATACTTCGAATTGATTTCATGCCTCCTTTTGGCTGAACAAAATAATGAATTATTATTGAAAAATCATGAATCTCGACCTACTAATGCTAGCCCATTCCCTGAAGCGAATGTAACTCAATCTCAAAATCATAGTTATGGGCATGGACATGGCCGTGAAAGAGGCCGAGGATGTAGTCGTTGTTGTGGACGAAGTCATGGCAGATATGTGCCTAATAATCACAATGATCATATCCGTGGAAAAAGACAAAACAACTCCCATAATTGGGACAATAATGATAAGAAAAGTGAAGAAAAGAAACATTGTGAGGAAATATGCTACTGGTGTGGAATAGAAGACCATTGGACACGTACCTGTCGTACGGCAAAACATCTTATTGACCTCTTTCAGGCATCATTAAAAGGGAAATGCAAAAATACTGAGACAAATTTTATTGATCAAAACAATATTTATGATGATCTTGATGATATCACACACCTCGATGTAGCTAATTTTCATAAGCAACCTGAAGTTGTGAAATGATCTCATGACAATTATCTGACATTTTGAATTTTGTTATTTTCACATCTTTTATATAATTTTCTTTATGAATTTTTTAATTTATAGATTTTATTGATAGTTACTTTTGTTTGTAATTTTTTTAACATTTCTTCCTGAAGAAGAAATGGATGCCAAATAATTGGGATCAAACAATGGTGATGATGATATTTGTCTCATTGATAGTGCTACTACACACACTATACTTAAAAACATGAAGTATTTTTCTCATTTGAAAATGGAAGAAATAAATGTTAACACAATAAGTGGTAGTGCTAAATTGATTGGTGGCTCCGGAAGAGCCACTGTATTTCTCCCCGAAGGAACTAAAATTGTCATAAATAATGCACTACTCTCGATAAAGTCTCAAAGAAATTTACTAAGTTTTAAAGATATCTGCCGAAATGGATATCATATCGAGATGATAAATGAGACAAATGGTGAATACATATTGATTATAAATACCATTTCTGAGAAGAAATGCGTATTAGAAAAACTGCATTCTCTATCTTCTAGTTTATATTCTACAAAAATAAGTGCAGCTAATGTATCACCTTGAAGACCAAAAGTCTACTAATCCCAATAATTTTATGATTTGGCATGATCGCCTTGGACCTCTTGGTTTAATAATGATGAGGCGAATAATTGCAAATTCACATGGATATTCATTGAAAAATCAAAAAATACTAAATTCTAATAAATTCTCATGTGTGGCTTGCTCCGAAGGGAAGATAATTATTAGACCATCACCAATAAAAGTGGGAACTAAATCCCCTGCATTTCTAGAACGAATTCATAGTGATATTGTTCGCGGTGAAAATCGTATCTTTCTTCATTGTTAATTCCATTGCTATCTTGAATAACAACTTTTCGAGTTACAAAGATTCGGTCTTTTTATAAGATCCGGTTACAACGAAATTCAAAGAAAAATAAAGAAAAGATTACAACTTTCTCCTTTTGTGTCGAACAAATCACGAGCTCCTGTTTTGCGGTCGCTCGCTTGCGTGGTTTGTTTGCCTGCGCCGGGGTTTATCCGTGGACCACCGCGAGATCTAGATCCGGTCGGATCTACGTAGTACGACGGGTATTATTTCACTAATGAAATAATAGCCGGGGGGATTAGTTCACCAAGGAACAAATCGCCCAAACCTCGGGATCAAAGACCAAGCTTTGATCCGGAGTACGCCTGCGTAGATCTGAGATCTGGTCCTCTCGAACACCTGCCTTTTTTGGCGTTGACGATCGCCGAGCACCAGATCTGGATGAGCGAGTCCTCGAAGTCCCAAAGTTGAGATCTTTTTTAAGTTCTGAGTCTCCAATCAAGCAGGGCTTCGCCTCTCCAAAATCCAACCTCTTCAAATGAACAAGGGGGGGCCTATTTATAGGCTACCTTCACTGTGCCCCTGGCACAGGGTGGCCGGCCACCTTGGTGGCTCGGCCGGCCACCTTGGTGGCTCGGCCACCGAGCCACCATGTGGTGGCTCGGTGGTGGCCGAGCCACCTATAGGTGGCTCGGCCACCGAGCCTCCTTAGTGGCTCGGCCACCGAGCCTCCTTGGTGGCTCGGTGAGCCGACCTCCAGGTGTTTGTCGTTTTGCCTCTTTGTGCCCGTTTTCCGGTTCTGTAGTTGATTGGTTCGGATTCGATTCGTTGGCCTGATTTGGCAGTAGATCCGCTTCTGAGTTCGAATCCAAAACTAATCTTGACTCGATCGCGATTCATCCGAGTCCGCTCTTGGTTGGATGACTCATTGATTCCTCAACCCGTTGGCTTGATTCCGCACGCGAGTGGATTCATTCCGTTGTTTGCGTGCGGTTCGTCAGCTTCGTAGCCTCGTTAGTCCGCTTCGTCGCGTATCGTTTGGCTTCGGTGTTTGCGGGCTAACGATCATATTCGGATACGTCGCCCGATGGTCTGTTTATCAATCGGCGTCGTCGAGCTGTGTTAAGGGACCTATAGGCAGTTTTATATGCCTACAGATACCCCCTCCAAAGTTTTCCAGCCTTGTTCTTTTATAGAAGAGTCTGGAATACTTTGGATATGATCGTCCCCACCTTCAGTCGGTATAACGGGGCCTTGGAATGGATTCTGTTCTTAATTCTTTCAATCCTCCAGGCTATTCGGTGCTTTGTCGAATGCTTGAAAGGGTTCCGGTGCTACATTTATTGTCTGACCGTCTGTCGGAATTTTGAACTTGAAGTCGATTCTTGATTTCCTGACTTTTAGCTCGAGTTTGTTGTTTCAACACAGAACTAACCATCGGTCGTCGGCATTGAATCTTTATTTACAACGCGTCGTCCGGCGTTTGAGCTTCCTGGTGACGCGTTGTCCGGCGTCCAGGCTTCATTATAATGCGTTGTCCGGCGTTTGACACAGTTTATACTCGTACGTCTGCTGGAGTATACACAGTTTAAGCTCTTAAGGAATTAGAGCATGGCAGATACTTGAGTCACGAGACCAATTTATAAAATTAATGCGTCAATGACTCGTATTGATAGAATTTTTGGCAAATTCTCAGCCATCAACTGATTTGATAAGCCTTTACCGACTACCGTTTGAGTCGGGCTAGCATGCGGATTGTCTAAATCCGTTCCGCATGTAACGTTAAGCTAAAAGAGTTAACCCTTTTAGTGCTACGATATTGAATACGTAGACTTCGTCTTTCTCCTGTGAAAAGACTAAACAGCAACGTGTATGAGACGTTGACTTAGGATTTTTGGCTAACCCTCAGCCTTCAACGGATTTGACGTGCTCTTACCGATTACTGTTTGAATCTGGCTTACATGCGGATTGTTTTAGTCCGTTCCGCATGTGACGTTGTGCTAAAGGAATGAACTCCCTTAGACTTTGTGCTATGATGTTGAATACATAGACTTTACCTTTTGTTACGGGAATAGGTTACCCGGCGACGCGTGTTAGGCGTTGACTTTAGGATTTTTGGCTAACCCCCAGCCTTCAACGGATTTGATTAGCCTTTACCGACTACCGTTTGAATCGGGCTAGCATGCGGATTGTCTAAATCCGTTCCGCATGTAACGTTGTGCTAACGGAATGAACTCCCTTAGACTCTTTGCTACGACTTCGAATACGTAGACTTCGCTATTGTTATGGGAATAGGCTACCCAGCAATGTGTATTAGACGCTGACTTATCCTTACTTAGGTTTCAGGATAAGATACCCCAGAATCGAACTCTGGTGTCTTTTTTCTGAGGAAAAAGACTAAACCGACGGCGCGTGTTAGGCGTCGGCATATCCTTTCTTAGGATTCAGGATGAAATTCCCCATGCGTGTAAGGCATGGATTTCGGCGTTATTAATAACAACCTGCCACAATGTTGAATATATGGGCGGGTGTTCTTTTTAACAGTTAAGAACTAACCGGCGGTGCGTGTTAGGCGCCGACTTATCCTTTCTTAGGTTTCAAGATAAAATACTCCAGAATTGAACTCTAGTGTCTTTTTCTGCGGAGAAAGACTAAACCGGCAGCGCGTGTTAGGCGCAGACTTATCCCTGCTTAGGTTTCGGGATAAAATACCTAGAATGAATTCGAAATTCTTGGAAAATGATTGGTATGGGAAGGAAGAATTTTATATTCTATTCCCCAAATAAAGAAGGAAAGGAAACTCGAGGTGGCATCTCCACCCCCAGAATCCGGAAAGGTGAAACTAAGAGTGGGATCTCCACTCCGAGAATCGAAAAGATTCGGATAACCCTAACTGTCGGAAGGTTTGATTACTGAACTAAGGATGAATCTCTCGTTTACCGAGAGTGAATCGTGATTTTGGTCCTAACTGTAGGAAGGTTTGACCAAGCGAGAGTTTGAGATGACCCTAACTGTAGGAAGGTTTGATCACTCGATTTGAAAGCGGACCTCTCGTTCATTGGAGGAATCGAGAGGGGATTTTGGTTGTGGTCCTAACTGTAGGAAGGTTTGACCAAGTGGGGGGTTTAAAACGATCCTAACTGTAAGAAGGTTTGATCGCTCGATTTGTGGGCCTCTCGTTCATTGAAGGAATCGAGAGGGGATTTTGGTTTTGGTCCTAACTGTAGGAAGGTTTGACCAAATGGGGGGTTTAAAATGATCCTAACTGTAAGAAGGTTTGATCGCTCTATTTGTGGGCCTCTCGTTCATTGAAGGAATCGAGAGGGGATTTTGGTTTTGGTCCTAACTGTAGGAAGGTTTGACCAAGTGGACGGTGGGTTTAGTGCTTATCATTTTATTTGTAATGATCAGGTTATCCCTAAGAAAATTATATGTAACATTCTTTCGGGAACTTCCCGTTACATGAATTATCCATCCCCAGCTTTCTTTACAAAACTGGGTGTATCATTGTATCAACTGCACGATCGGGTTATCCTTAAGAATACCACGCATGACACTCTCCAGGAACTTCCCGTGGAAGAAAGGAAATAGTTTAGACTCATACACCTATTAGAGTATCAGGGAGCAGTTTAACCTCTTATACCGGTTAGAGGATTGAGAAGCAGTTTATACTCATATACTCTTCGGAGTCTCAGGAAGTAGTTTATACTCTTATACCGGTCGGAGTTTCAGGAAGTAGTTTATACTCTTATACCGGTCGGAGTTTTGAGAAACAGTTTAAACTCGTATACTCTTTGGAGTTTTGAGAAACAGTTTATACTCGTATACTTTTTGGAGTTTTGAGAAACAGTTTATACTCGTATACTCTTTGGAGTTGGCCGTTCTCAACTGGCTTACCCTAGCGTTATGACGCCGGCTTCAACCAAGGTTTGGATGCTATTCTTGAGTGTAAAGCACGTCCTGGTTGGATGAAGGATCCTCCTGTGATATGCGCAGTATTTTGGATCCGCAGTATTTTTAGCTTCCTCCTGATTCGTGATGGGCGGGAGCTTGATCTTGTTGCTTTCAAGGAGGGATTCGAAGATGGCTGGAACGTCTTCGTCCTTGAAGGAATACTCTTTTTGGAGTTTCGGGCCCAAGGTCTTTTGTTGTCTCCGGGGCTGCTGTTGTGACGTTTGATTAGCATCAACAGCGGTTGCAGGTGTCTTGCCCTTACCACGGGAGGGGAAGTTCGAGTTTGGAGGATTCGTCGTCGATTGTCTCCTCTCGGCCTTTTTCCTTCGGAGGAAGCGCTCGGCTTGTTCACCACGCACCTTAAAGTCTTTCCAAGAGTTGGATGGTGTTGTCCCCATTGCTTCCAACACGTCCAACGCGAGGTTGTTGTGGCAAGTTTGGAGGATGAACTCTTCAGTGATTGGGTCCCGACAGTTCATCGCTTTGTTCCGGAACCTCTTGACGAAGGTATCGACCAATTCCCCGTCCTTTTGTTTCTCGTCGAGCAACGTTCCGATGGATATCTCGGTGTCGTCATCGAAGAAGTTAGCGAGGAATTTTGTCTCCATGTCGTCCCAGCTATTTACGCTTCCTGGCTTGAGGCGGTGATACCAATCGAAGGCGGCTTCACGAAGAGTACCAATGAAGGACCGTACCATCAGAGGCTCATTACCAGAGATAACACCCAGGTGCGATTTGAAATAAATCAAATGCTGAGTGGGGGAACCCTTCCCATCGAACGGCGTGAAGTTGATTAGACTAAACTTCGCCGGATAGGGGATTGATTCCCACTCTCTTGGGTATGGACAAGGAATGCCCGTCTTCTTCATCTCTTGAGCGGAAATCAACGTATTGATTTTGCTCTCGAGGTTTTTGATCTTCAAGTTTTCACCTGTATCTTCGTTGGCATCCTCGTTACCACCCCCTGCATTGATGGGAGGGTTATTAGCGTTATGAGTTTCATTTGCACCTGTGTCCTCATCTTCCAGATTGTTCTGGTTACGACGACTTGGTTCGCCTTGTTGGTTCCTCAATGCCTGGATTTGTTGGTCATGCATCTCTCTCATAGTCTGCATGGCCATCTGCATTTCGAACTTGAAGCTCTCTTGCTGTTTAGCCATTGCTTCTTCGATCATCTTGGCCACTTGTTCCGCGCTTATCATCAGAGATTCGCAGGGTTCCCCCTCACTGGATGCTGTATTATCTGATGCGACCGCAGAGCAGGCATCCGACTCTTCACCTTCTGAAGGTAATCTTGTCCGAACCCTGCCATAAGTTCCTCGTGCGATGGCTCCAGACTGCAGACGGGTTAGACGCCGGGATGCTTTCAGAATCGACTCGAGATTATCCCGTGTCGATGTCTCTTTGCTGGTCATATTAGCAGTGACCCTCGGAAATCCTCCGTCTTCAACCCCCGTTCTCTTTCGTCGAAAAGGCCTAGGTCTTGGTTATGGCGTTTCGGTACTAAGTCTCTCGAAAACTAAAACTCTTTCGGGGACTGCCTTGATGCAGTTGCATTCAGACAATACCGCCCGGATGAGTTTGGAACAGGGACATTGAGTTTCCAGCCTTTGAGGGCTTCTCTTTCTGGCTTTGCTCGTACCCCCAACACGATAGTACAACTCGTCCGTTTGAAAGTCTGAGTAACCTATCGTGTGTTGGCACGATTTCCCAGGTATAACGTCCTCATCATCAAATGAGAATGTTTCCTTCTGAGGGCGAACTGCCTTCTTCGGGCTTTCGAGATTCACGCGCCTCGAAACGCGCCTTTGTGGGCGTGAATTTTCAGCGGGCTCCTGAACTTCAATGCGCAAAGTAGTGCGCTTGAGTGCCGTGATTTCTTTGTCATGTTGAGGGTTGCGGCGACCCCCAGCATGTTGAATCGTTCGGGGCTTCTTCACTGGACCCAAACGTTCTTGAACTGGAGCTTTGCATCGTCCATCGGGAAGTGGGCCGAGGCGCTCCAAAACTGACTTCCTTCTCTGGGATGATTCTGCGTGACCTCCCGGAGTAGCCATGGGAATTGTCGGTGACTTCGTTTGGTTCGTCGAAGGTTGAACCTGCTTCGAAGGCTGTAACGATTGTGCCTTAGCCTGAATCGCCGCTTCAGATTTTGGCCTCCATACTTGGTGGGTTGGTGGTGGTTTCTTTGCCACCTCCTTCTGCAGTCTTCTATGGGCCTCTTGGACTTGAGCCCGTGCGTGCGCTGACAGTGCGCGGCGCTTGCGAATGCGCTCCTCAAGTGTCGAACGATTCCATTTGACATAGATCCATTCGTTCGTTGGCGGCTTGGAGGAGCTTCCATTCATCGGTCGTTGAGGCTGTTTGCCTCTCTTATTCTTCGGACTCGCGTTATGGCGGATTCCATCTGTGGACTCCATTTTCTTCGTGAATTCTCGGGCCAAGCGTTGGCGTCACCTTTGGCGGGCTCTCTTCGAGAGATTCACCACTCCTTTGGTGACGGAGGAATTGGCAGGAATCGGCTTGACCTGGTTGGAAATTGGAGGGATCTCACCCAATGCGACTTTGGCATCCAACGGGGCGAGATCTTCGTTGGTGTTTTCAACAACTTCATACCAACGAGCTCTTCTCCTGGCGGAGAACTTCTTGGACTTACGGGGGGAGGTTGATCCGGACGAGGATGACAAGTACTCCTCGAACTTCTGCTGGTCGAACTCGTATTCGACCTCCTCCACGACCGGGATCGGGATCCGCGGCTGCGACGGAACGATCTCGGCAACAAGATCGGTGGCTCCCACTGTGGTCGCCAGATTGTTCGCGGTGAAAATCGTATGTTTCTTCATTGTTAATTCCATTGCTATCTTGAATAATAACTTTTCGAGTTACAAAGATCCGGTCTTTTTATAAGATCCGGTTACAACGAAATTCAAAGAAAAATAAAGAAAAGATTACAACTTTCTCCTTTTGTGTCGAACAAATCACGAGCTCCTGTTTTGCGGTCGCTCGCTTGCGTGAGTTGTTTGCCTGCGCCGGGGTTTATCCGTGGACCATCGCGAGATCTAGATCTGGTCGGATCTACGCAGTACGACGGGTATTATTTCACTAAGGAAATAATAGCCGGGGGGGATTAGTTCACCAAGGAACAAATCGCCCAAACCTCGGGATCAAAGACCAAGCTTTGATCCGGAGTACGCCTGCGTAGATCTGAGATCCGGTCCTCTCGAACACCTGCCTTTTTTGGCGTTGACGATCGCCGAGCACCAGATCTGAATGAGCGAGTCCTCGAAGTCCCAAAGTTGAGATCTTTTTTAAGTTCTGAGTCTCCAATCCAGCAGGGCTTCGCCTCTCCAAAATCTAACCTCTTCAAATGAACAAGGGGGGGCCTATTTATAGGCTACCTTCACTGTGCCCCTGGCACAGGGTGGCCGGCCACCTTGGTGGCTCGGCCAC
>BQKN01060337.1:45932-69084 GCA_022839385.1 Asparagus kiusianus
GCCGCCGAGCCACCTATAGGTGGCTCGGCCACCGAGCCACCATGTGGTGGCTCGGTGGTGGCTGAGCCACCTATAGGTGGCTCGGCCACCAAGCCACCATATGGTGGCTCGATGAGCCACCAAGGTGGCTCGGCCACCGAGCCTCCTTGGTGGCTCGGTGAGCCAACCTCCAGGTGTTTGTCGTTTCGCCTCTTTGTGCCCGTTTTTCGGTTCTGCGGTTGATTGGTTCGGATTCGATTCGTTGACCTGATTTGGCAGTAGATCCGCTTCTGAGTTCGAATCCGAAACTGATCTTGCCTCGATCGCGATTCATCCGAGTCCGCTCTTGGTTGGATGACTCGTTGATTCCTCAACCCGTTGGCTTGATTCCGCACGCGAGTGGATTCATTCCGTTGTTTGCGTGCGGTTCGTCAGTTTCGTAGCCTCGTTAGTCCGCTTCGTCGCGTATCATTTGGCTTCGGTGTTTGCGGGCTAACGGTCATATTCGGATACGTCACCCGATGGTCTGTTTATCAATCGGCGTCGTCGAGCTGTGTTAAGAGACCTATAGGCAGTTTTATATGCCTACAGATATATGTGGGCCTGTAGATCCACCATATGGACCATTTAGATATTTTATGGTGCTAATTGATGCGTCAACAAGATGATCACATGTATGTTTATTATCTAGTCGCAACCTACGTTTGCAAGATTGCTTGCTCAGATAATTAAATTGCAAGCACAATTTCTTGATTATCCCATTAAGAAAATTCGTTTAGATAATGCTGGTGAATATTCATCATGTGCTTTTGATGGTTATTGCATATCTATTGGAATAAGTGTTAAACATCTTGTAGCTCATGTTCATACACAAAATGGTCTAGCCGAATAATTTATTAAACAGCTTCAATTAATTGCAAGACCATTGTTAATGAGGTCTAAATTTTCTCTATCTGTTTGGGAACATGCTATATTACATATAACAACACTTGTGAGTATTAGGCCGACAAATTATCATACTTATTCTCCATTACAATTAGTTCTTGGTCATGAGCCTAATATTTCTTATTTAAGAATTTTTGGTTATGCGATATGTTCCTATTGCACCGCCTCAACGTACTAAAATGGGCCCTCAAAGAAGATTAGGGATATATGTCGGGTATGAACCATTAACATGTGACTTATTTACTGGAAGATTTGCAGATTGTCATTTTGATGAATCACATTTCCCGACATTAGGTGGATGTAAAGATCAACCGAAAAAGGAAATTACTTGGAAAACATCATTAGACTTTCTTGATCCTCGTACAAAAGATGTGAACTAGAAGTTCAAAGGATTATACATTTACAGAAAATTACAAACTAATTACCGGATGCTTTTATTGATTCTAGAAGAATTACTAAATCACATATTTTAGCAAACAATGCTCTGATTAAAATTGATATCCTAGAAGGACAAATTAAAATTGCTAACAAATCTAAAGCACGCCTAAAGCGTGGTAGATCTCTTGGTTCCAAAGATAAGAATCCTCGAAAGAATATAGGATCGAATGATCAAAATATTGCTAATGACAAAATTCAACCTCCTGAAGAGGTCGCTCTTTAAGAGCCAACTCTTGAAGAGAATGAAACTATAGAAAATTTAATAAATTTTGTCATTGAGGGAAAGAGTTGGAATCGAAGAGAAGTAATTGTCGATAATGCATTTGCATATAATGTAGCACTTGATATTATGGAAGAAGACGAGGATCATGAACCCAGATCGGTTGATGAATGTCAGCAAAGAAATGATTGGTCAAAATAAAAAGATGCGATCCAATTTGAATAAGATTCATTGGCTAAACGAAAAGTTTTTGGATCTATAGTCCAAACACCTGAAGGTGTAAAGCCAGTAGGATATAAATGGGTATTTGTGAGGAAAATAAATAAGAAAAATGAAATTGTAAGGTATAAAGCAAGATTTATAGCCCAATGATTTTCACAAAGACCGGGATTTGATTATGTTGAGACATATTCTCCAGTAATGGATGGAATTATATTTAGATATCTTGTGAGTTTAGCAGTACATGAAAGACTTGATATGCGTCTGATGGATGTAATCACTGCTTATTTATATGGAACATTAGTTAATAATATCTATATAAAAATCCCTGAAGGATTTATCATGCCTGAAGCATGTAAATCAAATCCTAGAGAAATGTACTCCATTAAGTTATAAAGAGCTTTGTATGGACTCAAGCAATCTGGACGAATGTGGTATAACCGACTTAGTGAATGTTTAGTCAAAGAAGGTTATACAAATGACCCTATATGTCCATGTGTTTTCATAAAAAGGAATGGGTCAAATTTTATGATTATTGTTGTATATGTTGATGACCTTAATCTGATTGGAACCAATGAAGAGCTCCAAAAGGCGATTAAATATTTGAAGAAAGAATTTGAGATCAAAGATTTTGGGAAAACCAAAATTTTCCTTAGTTTACAAATTGAGCATTTAGAAAATGGGGTTTTTATTCACCAAACTGCTTATACCTAGAAGGTATTAAAGCGGTTCTACATGGATAAAGCACATCCATTAAGTAGCCCAATGGTCGTCAGGTCACTTAATCCTGCTAAGAATCCTTTTAGACCAAAAGAGGATGATGAAGAGATTCTTGGTCCTGAAGTACTATATCTCAGTGCAATAGGTTCACTAATGTATCTTGCTAATTGTACAAGATCAGATATATCATTTTCTATGGAACGGTATAAAGCATATTTTTTTGCTATCTCCAAGGAACAATTGATCTTGACTTATTTTATTCTTATAATTCTTGATCTAAATTGCTTGGATATGTTGATGTTGGGTATTTATCTGACCCGCATAAAGTAAGGTCTCAAACTGGATATTTATTTACATGTGGCGATACCACTATTTCATGGTGATCTATGAAGCAATCAATGTTGGGTTTTCTAACCCCTATTGCGATTTGGAAATAGAGATGAGAAAGAGAAAAAAGAACAATCACAGAGAACACAGAGAATTTTACGTGGTTCACTTCTCAACGAGAGAAACTACGTCCACGGCCGCTGTAAGAAAAAGTTTCACTATTCTCTGATTAGTTTACAAGCTGCCCTAATCACTCCTTTTATAGCATAGGGCTCTTACAAAAAAGAATCTCAAACAAACTAGAAAACGAGCCCAGGTCCAAACCCGAGTTGCGATCGACCGCCAACAATAGCGCGATCGACCGACCAGAACTTCAAAATCTAAATAAACTAATTATAGGGTCCACAGTCAACTGGGCCTAGCCTCGTGGTCGATCGACCAGAATGTAGAAACACACCATGTGGTGTGCATGTTTTCCGATAGACCGGACCCCTCCTCACGGTCGACCGGCCAGCACCCAAAATGTTGCCTGCTTTGTTTTTTTTGGTTCTTGCATGTTTTTCTCTTCAATTTTTTTTTCTTGCATGTTTTTCTCTTCAATACAGCGAATAAGGATTAGTCTGATAGTTAGGCTCTACATAGCCTAACAATCTCCCACTTGGAGACTAACTTTCAGCCTTTATGACCTTTCCTTACGACGACAGTCTCCCATATTATCAAGTAATGAGGCCAACTGAAGTTGAACACAACGTCAGTTTCTCCATAGTGACAGTCTTCGTAAACATGTCAACCGGGTTCTTGCTTCCTTGGATCTTCACAAGCTCCAACACGTCATCATCCAAGGCTGACCTTATGAAGTGATAACGAACCTGTATATGCGTGGTCCTGGCATGAAAAGTTGGGTTCTTTGCCAAATGGATGGTGCTCTGGCTATCACAGTGTAAGAAACTCTTCTCATTTTTCTTTCCCAACTCCTCCAAGAACCCCTTTAATCATATCATCTCCCTGCTTGCCTCTGTCACAATAACATATTTTGTATCTATAGTCGATAAAGCGACGATCTTCTACAACTGGGAGACCTAACTGATGGCAGTAGTACCCAATGTGAACACATACCCTGTAGTGCTCCTCCTCTGATCTATCACACCAGCAAAGTCTGTATCAACAAATCCCTGCAGACCCAGCTTGCCTCTCTTGAAGCATAAACAATTCTCTATAGTACCACGCATGTATCTTAGAATCCACTTTACTGCTTCCCAGTACTGTTCTCCTAGATCTAACATGAATCTAATCACAGCTTCCACTGCATGGGCAATGTTAGGCCTCGTATACACCATAGCGTACATAAGACTTCCAACGGCTGAAGCATATGGAATCTTCACCATGTGGTCTTTCTCCTCATCAGTCACTGAACACTGCTCCTTAGTCAACCTAAAATGACTAGCTAAAGGTGTGCTAATAGCCTTAACATCACTCATCCCAAAACCTCTCAAGCACCAGTCTAATGTACTCAGCCTGAGATAGCTGCAGTGTACCCAAAAGTCCATCTCTGCTAATCTTCATCCCCAAAATCTGCTTCGCTGCACCTAAGTCCTTCATGCCAAACTCACTTGATAGCTGCTTCTTCAACTTCTTGATCTTACCCATATCTAAACCGGCTACTAGCATGTCGTCAACGTATAGCAGCAATATAATGTAGTTGGTGTCAAGCCTCTTGAAGAAATACCAATAATCAGTATTGCACCTAGAGTATCCATTCCTCTGCATGAACCCATCAAACTTTTTGTACCATTGCCTTAGAGCTTGTTTCAGACCATACAAGCTCTTTTTCAATCTGCACACCATCTTCTCTTTGCCTTTCTGAGTAAACCCCTCTGGCTGCTGCATATATATCTCTTCCTCTAAGTCACCATGGAGGAAGGCTATCTTCACATCTAATTGCTCGAGATGTAAATCCTTAGCTATAACAATGCTCAAAACTGATCTGATAGTAGTCAATTTGACTACAGGAGATAAGATTTCTGTATAATCGACTCCTTCTTTCTGCTGAAACCCTTTGACCACCAATCTAGCCTTGTATCTCTTGGAACCATCATGCTCCTCCTTGATTCTGTACACCCATTTGTTACTCAAGCCTTTCTTTCCCACTGGCAACTTCGCAAGCTCCCAAGTCTTGTTAGAGTTTAAAGACTTCATCTTATCTTTCATAGCAAGGTCCCACTTGCTCACATCACCCACTCGACATACCTCATCATAGCTTTCTGGCTCTCCATCATCACTCAATAATAAGTAGTTCAAATGAGACTTGGACTGTAATGATGGATACTTCGGATTTGGTTTGGGTACTCTAGCTGTCCACCCCAACTCTCTGACAAGTGGACCAGGCTCTGCATCTGCATCTGTCATCTATGAAGTAATCTCCTCTATCATCTCTTCTTCCACCTCTTTTTCTACTTCTTCTGCCTCATCAAAACTAGCCTCAAGGTTGCTCCCATCTGGAACATCATCCGGCTCGAAGTATACAGGCTTAGACTGCACCGAACTAGTTGTCTGAACAACATCACAATCTTTGTAAAGGACTACTTCATTTAAGACAACATCCATACTTCTGATGACTTTTTTCTGCTCATTCCAGAACTTGTAGCCAAACTCATCACCATTATAGCCAATAAAATAACATATCAAAGATTTAGAATTGAGTTTGTTTTTTGCATGATCACTCAAATGAACATATGAAACACAACCAAAGACTCTTAGATGAGAAAGGTTTACCTCCTTTCCGCTCCATACTTCTTTAGGTATTTTGTACTCCAAAGGTACTGATGGTCCCTGGTTGATCAAGTAGGCAGCTGTGTTGACTTCTGTAGGGTCGAAAAATTTAAGATTGATTGATTCTCTTGTTTTAAGAAAACTGGGTTCGATCACTTAGTACAAACCCTTACAATCACTCACTCTCTCTTGATTACAGAGGAAGAGAAGATTAATTCAGCTTCTCTTATGTTTAAGGTGGGTTCTAGATGGCGAAAGGATCCTTCCCTCGATGCTTGAGTCCAGATTGACTCCCGTTAACGATCAGACCAAGATTGCTGGAGCTTCTGACGTAGGTTAGCCGGCTAGAATCGAGGTTCAAACTCCGGATTGACGTGCAGAAACTTTAAGCTCTGACGCTTCTCTCAGTCCAAGCTTGAAAATCTCTAATTGATTGATAATCAACCCCTTTCTCTATAGCCATCGATGGCTATTTATAGGGTTTTAAGCACGTAACCGATGTGCTACAATAGTGGGGTCGTGGGCGTAACTGATGCGCTAAAATTATGGAGTCGTGGCGTAACTGACTCCTTGAATTTAGCCAATGTGGCTGACTGGGTCTTTATGGCCATTATAGCCTGATTTAATATGGGTGACGAACTTCATTGCATTGGCGAACCTCGTTCTTGATGTCGAGCCTCGCTACGTGGCGAGCCTCGTCTTTGATGTTGAGCCTCGCTGTGTGGTAAGCCTCGTCTTTGATGTCGAGTCTTGCTGCCTAGCGAGCCTCATCTTTGACGTTGAACCTCGCTGTGTGGAGAGCCTCGTTTTTTGACGTCGAGCCTCGCTACGTGGCAAGCCTCATCTTTGACGTCGAACCTCGCTACGTGGCGAGCCTCATTTTTGACATCGAGCTTCGTTACGTGATGAGCCTCGTCTTTGACATCGAGCCTCGCTGTGTGGCGAGCCTCGTCTTTGACGTCGAGCCTCGCTGCGTGGCAAGCCTCGTGAGCTTCGTCTTCACTGACGAGCTTTAAATCCAATGACAAGCTTTGGTTTTATTGACGAACTTCACCTCCTGTGATGAACTCCGAACCTCATATCTAATGACGAGCTTCGAACCTCGTATCCAATGATGATCTTCATCTTTGGCAGCTAGAGTTCAACTCGTGTCCAACGACGAGCTCCTAACCCTGTATCCGTTAGTGAACCTCGAACCTCGTATCCAATGACGAGTTCTGACTTTCGTAGATCCGTTTCATTCAATAATGAACTTTATCTTTCAACGTTGAGTTCTGCTGCGTAGCGACTCTCATTTTTGAGATTAATTCTTTTCTAAACAATGAACCTCATTTCTGATTTAAAAGGGGTTCGTTTCCCTGACCTCTCTTTTCACCTTTCGAATTTTGGCATTTTCAAATGTCTACAAAACCCCCTTCAAAGTTTTTCAGACTTGAATCGGGTTGTATGTAGTCTGAAATACTTTGAATAGGTATCTCGAACCTGAGGAGTTTATTTCACAAACCTGATTTTGTCGTGAACCTCGTGTTCATGAAAGTTACCTTGAGGTTTGTTCTGGAGTTTATCCTTTTATACAAGCTTTGTCAGCATAACCAACGTCTGACAAATGACCCTATGTAGTTTCGTCAGCACCATAGCTATGCATCTTTCCCAGACCTAACAAATGGTTGCTAGTTGGTGATTGGAAATCCCCGTGAATCCCGTCCGTAGATCTTATTGGGGAGAGATCTCGGCAAACGACCTTAACTGAAGGTCGCGACCCTTGATTCGACTCTTTTCCCGCCCCTATAAATAGGGTATCATGACAAGAGAAGTCCTTTCTTCTCTCTTTGTCGTTTGGGTCATCTGAACTCCTTCTTAAAATTTTGATCTTTCTTTCTTCACAAGCCCTTCAAGCGAAATCAATGGCCCCTAAGACCACTGTAGACCGAAGCAAGAGTAAGGGCAAGAAGGTCGCTAACTCTTCGCACGAACCTGGCATCCTACCCACCTTTTCCTATAATAGATCTTAAACGCATGATTTACATTCCGAAGGATGTCAACCCTGTCTATTTTAGACTTGGGTTTCTTGAGGAAAATGAACAGTTTCTTCTAGACTCATCATAAAGATGACGTCTTTTTGGTTGGATGAGGCTCGTCATCGATGATTCTCATCTCTATGACTTGTTTTGTCTTTCGATAAGCTTTATTCGCAAGTTGCACTTCACATGTCCAACATCGTTGGCTATTTTGACGAGGGTCATCCTCTAGAATTGTTAAACAAAATTCGTTTGTATGATGAGCTTCGCCTTTTCATTGACCACGTTCGTTGGATCGGCGAATTTTGTCTTCAGATGAACTTCGTGTTTTCCAACGAACCTCACTGAACAGATGAACCTCGTTATCCCTGTCGAGGTTTATTATTCGAACAAATTTTGACGTTCGTTGCCAGAATGACCTTCGTGTTACTTGGCTGTGACTGCTATTCGAGACTAATCTTGTTTGTCTTTTTGTGCAGTCATATATCCTTCTACTCTACTTCCTCAACTTGGCGATCTTGGAACGGATGGTACTCAGACGATTGTCATTCATCCTCATTACTCTATTCTGGAGAATATTCCGCTGTTCGGAGAACGGGGGCTAGAAGAAGTGGGTCTTCTTTCTGACCCTTCAGTTTCCACCTTTAGGCGTATGATCACTGATGCTCCGTTAGAGTCTATCAATCGTGAACCTATTGTGAAGCCTGTTCTCTTATTTGGAGACTCTTCAGAGGATCATGACTTGTTAGATATCGAGACTTACGAATGGCTTAGAACTGTAAACGGGCAAAATTTGTTCTTGCCTCGGATGGAGCATGACGTCTCTCTTACTGCTTTGAAGATTGTCTCGGCTCCTAGGAAAATAGATTAGGATTTAACCCTAGTACAGGACGGGGTCATATGTGGCCATTTTTCTCGTAGCGGCGCCAAGATAGATAGCGGTGGTCGTTACATCACCGGATTGCACCTTAGGCTTTTTCAAAAAGAACTCCCTATTTGTGAGACTGCTGAAGAGGCTAACACCTTTGGTCGTGCGTTCTTTAGGAGAAACGGTCAATTCCCCGCTAAAGACTTTAGAACTCCAGGCTGGTCTCATTGGAGTCCTACACAGTGGTGGCCTCATGTCACTGAATACATTTTGCGGGAGAACCAAGAAGACTTACAAAAGTTTGGTCTTTATGCGCCAATTAGAGCGACACAATTCAGATTGATCAATAACTCCCACCAGCTCTTTGGTATTCTGGAGTTGTATAACCCTACAACCTATACTTTCTTTACTCCTGATGGAGAGATGGGGATTTCTCTTCACGAGATGGAAGAAGTCTCCAGGCTACCAAACGGGAATTATCCGTATGAGTATATCCCAGGTCAACGGGAGTTAGTTGCTCTAGAAAAGGAGCAACCTCAAGTAGTAGAGACCTTCTGGGAGTTAATGTGTCATTACCACATTTGTATGAATGTGGAAGGGCGGCTCGATAAGAAGGGTGAGAGACTCCTCAGTCATAGCATCTGGGCTCGATATCTCTTCAAAAATTTGGAGCATAAAAATGACTCTGTGGTTCCCTTAGGTCCTTGTGACGCGAGTGAATTATCACGACAAGTCATTACTTATCCTTCCATGCATCGGGTGTCAGAATCAAATGAACAAGGTTACCCTGTTGGTACCACTTTTGAGAGTTCTTTCTTTCAAAGTGGGGAGCCTATTTCTTCCAAGGCTTTGCTGGCAGGGTATCTCATGTTATGGCTTCATCAAGTAGTTATTGTTTCTGGAAGTTTTGACTTGCTGCCAATGGTACTATTGTTCCCTGCCATATGTTTAGCGCACGGTCGTTCTTATGCCCTTCTCCCTGCCATGATCGCCCGCATTCATTATGGATTGTGGAGCTTATGTTATCAATTTTATCGAGGTAACGAGAACCCAAAGGTTGGCTTGCCATACACCTACTTCATGACATGGGTTGTTCTGCATTGTCCAACCCTTATGGTACGCCCTCTGCTCGTAGAGAAGGTGAAGTCATCCCCTTCATTCAGAGATTGGAGAATTTAGACTGGGAGCACCATTATTTAGCCTTGGTATGACGTATTCTTCGCGAACATAAGAGATGGGAATTCAATTGCTGTTTCCCTCATTTCCCCCGAACCAGCTATGGACAGGCCCTTGTGGATGCATCCAATGGTCGGGGCTATTCTTCTCTATCGCTTGGCTACTTTATGTGGCTTATGACTATTCACCCTGGGTATCATATTTATAGCTTCGGCCCAGTGTGCATGTTGGAGCCTTACTTGCCTTGTCGCTTCGCTCGCTAATTCGGCTACACCCAGTTATACGTTGGTAATCCCAATACTCAACTAATATCTGAGGGTTGTAGCTTAATCATTGGGGCCAGAGCTTGGTATTGGACTATTGCTGGTGGCACATGTGCTCGCTTCTTGCTACCACCCAAAAATCCACAGCCTCGGACCACACTTGCTTATTGCAAGTGGCATTGCATGGAAAACGCAGGGATTCCCAACTTCAACGTTAATTCTTCAGGGTTTCGTTATATTCGACGCCCATACAGATCTGGGAATGCTTCTAGGCGAAGCCGTATACCCGGGCTCAAAGAATTCTTGCGTGCTAAAGAGAGTGCTGGGGTAGAGGAAGCAACTCCTCCTAGCCCTCATGAGACTCAGGAAGAGGTAGACGCGGCTCTAAATGAGAGTGCATCTCGTAGATCTCCTCATGTTGACGAGTACGGGAGCCACATGCCTGCTGCTTCCGATATTAGAGATGCCTTTAGAGATGGAGCAAATCTTGGTGGATTTGAGGATTTTGCCTCCATGGACGAACCTCGTGAGCCTACCCCACATGGCTCTACTGCTGAAGGCTCTCATCAACGATTCCCAGTTCCTGAGGAACCATATCCCGACAAAGGGATAACTAGTATGTCAACTTTGATTCGTGTTAATTTTGACTTGTTTCCCTCTAACACCTCTTATTCAGAACAAACTGCCGAAGAAGAGGCCCCAAGAAAGGTGGGGGAAAAATCTAAGGAAATTGGGCGGATGCGCAGATCTAAACGCGTCACCAAAAGACCGAGGCGCAATATTTATCCGCCTATGACCCCTATGATAGAGTCACTCGGTGTTGAGACGGATTCAGAAGTTGAGGATGATATTCCTTTAGCTTGACTCTGATCCGGACTGCGTCTAACGTCGAGTACCCATATCAAAAATTCTCTTGTTTACTTTGGTAAGATAAGCGTGTAGTCATTTACCTTTCTGGATTTCTAAGATACTAACAACTTGGTTTTGCCGTTCTTAGCTGTTTCCACAGATCCTACCACCTGTACTGATGTAGGTGTTGAGGCAGGACTGGCTTCTGATGACCCTACCAAAAGTGGGGTACCTCCTAGTTCAGTTGTAGAATCAGGCATAGCTGATAATCTGGTTGTTGCCCCTGAGGAAGCTGAGATGAATGAATCTACTCCAACCATCATAAATGAAGCTGAAGCCACTATGGATACAAAGTCTGAGATTAAGAATCATAGTAGAATCTAGGTGCTCGTCTACGAATAGATTCTCTTTCTTTGATGTCTTCCGGCAATAAACCGTATAAGACATAATCAATGATCGGAAATCGCTAATCCTTAGGTTCGAGTGTTGAAGGTTCCACTTCAACTGCATTGATCTGCAGTGCATACTTTAATTTGAATAATCGTTTGCTTGTCACTGTGACTTGCTGGGTAGTTCCTTCAGGTAGAGCTAAGGTAGCCGCAAGTGACGCCAATGCATCAACATAGGTATTCCTGAGACGGGGTATATGGTTGATGTAGAAGCCTTCAAAAGAATCGGCCAATGCGATTGCTGTGGTATGGTAAGGAACGAGGTCTTCATTCCTAACCTCATACTCTCCCTTCATTTGATTAATAATGAGTTGAGAATCATCATATGCTTCTAAGTATTTCACCCTCAATTGTTTGGCTATATCTAAGCCCACTAACAGAGCATTATATTATACCATATTGTTAGAACATGGTTTTGTTAAAGAAACGGCGCGTCAGAGTATGTGGTTTTGGGGAGAGATAAAGACAACCCCCACTCCAGCTATAACCCGACCAGTAGAACTTGTCCTTGCTGCACCATCAAAGTACAATTACCATACTTGTTCTCTAGAGACGACGTTTGCTTCATATGTCTCATTAGGTATGTCCTGGTACAACTTGGCCTTTTCTTTTAGTGGATGATTAGCCATAAGGTCACAAATGACCTGACCTTTCACTGCTTTTTGAGGTTTGAAGTCGATGTCATATTGGGAAAGAAACAAAGCCCACCTGGCGAGTCGCCAGTTCAATGCACTGGGTTGTGTCATGAATACCCGAATAGGATTGACCTGAGAAATGACATGTATGGTTTGTCCAACCAAGTAATATTGCATTTTCTGAACTGTGAAAACTAGCGCCAAACATTCCTTCTCAATGAGAGGATAACGGGGTTTAGCACCCGATAGTGTCCTACTCAGGTAGTAGATGGCTTGTTCATGACCATTTTAATCATCTTGTGCCAAGAGTCCTGCTAATGCATGATCTGTAGCTCGAATGTATATCAAGAAAGGTTTACCTGACTTTAGTGCGACCAATATCGGTGGATTGGAGAGATATTGCTTAATCTCCTCAAACGCTTTCGGGCAAACCTCGTCCCATATAAAGAATACTCCTTTCTTCATTAATTTTGAGAAGGATTGGCATTTCCCGGACAAGTTAGAGATGAACCTGCGAATATACGCCAATCGTCCTTGTAAACCTCGAAGCTCCTTAAGATTCCTGGGAGGTGATAGCTCTTAGATGGCCTTGACTTTATCTAGGTCCAAATGAATTCCATTAGCCGTGATCACGAACCCAAGAAATTTACCACTAGCCATTCCTAAGAATGACTTAGTTAGATTCATCTTGAGCTGGTGTGTCCGCATAAGATCAAACATTATTTTCAAGTCGTGTAAATGGTTTCCCTTGTCACGACTTTTGATGACCAAATCATCAATGTAACATTCCACAGTTTTTCGTAGATGCTTTTGGAAAATAGAGGTCATAGCGCGTTGATAGGTAGCGCCCGCATTTTTCAACCTAAAGGGCATTACTGTATAACAGTATATCCCTGAAGGTGTTCGAAAGGATGTATGTTTTTCGTCATCATGATACATTTTGATTTGGTTATACCTTGAGAATCCATCCATAAAGGACATCCTCTCAAACCTACACGTATTGTCAATAATAACGTCAGTGATAGGTAACGGAAAATCATCTTTAGGACAAGCCAAATTCAAATCACAGAAATTGATGCACACTTGAATCTTCCCGTTCTTTTTTAGAACAGGGACAATGTTGGTCACCCAATCAGGATGTTGCTCTTCACGGATAAATCATGATTCGATGAGCTTTTTGACTTCAGCTTTAATTGCTTCCATGATTTGGGGCCGAAATCACCTTTGCTGTTGTTTAACAGGCTTGACGTCTGGTTTGATATTTAGTCGATGCATAGCCACTTGGGGATCAAGCCCAGGCATATCCTCATAATTCCAAGCGAAGACATCAATATATTCTCGAATTAGGGTAATGAGGTCTTCTTTCTCTTCTGGTGATAAACTATCACTTATGAATATGGGTTTTGGATTAATCTCATCTCCCATGTTCACCTGAATCATCTTGTCATCAGTAGGGGGTTCGCGTTGTTCAAAACGGTGCTCCCACTGTATACCGAGCTGTCGACTCAATGGATCATCAAACAAAAGTAATTGATCATCTTCCTGATTCTCTATCAAAGATGTTGAAGTCATGTTAGCCATGAGTACTTTGAATACAGCTTCTGTACTAGTATCAGACTCCCAGCAATTGGATTCGAAAGACGAGGTGAAAGAATCATCATCCGACTCTCTTTTAGTCCCGAAACGCAGCATAAACGGTGGAGATTCATAACCCAATCCACTACGAGTTTTGTGATAATAATCCTCTGGCTTTCCTTCCGGGACATATGCAGATCGTATTGGTGTCCGGATCCCGCTACCAAAATTTAAACACTGTTTATGAATGAAATCATAACACATATTCTTCATAAGCCTTCGGGTTGTTGGATCAAAGTATGAGAATTGCGGATCTATTTCCTCTTTCTCGGATTCTTCCAAAATGGTTTGCACAGGACCATCACTCTTTCCAAAGATGATGTCTTTTTGACTGTTAACCTTAGCCGGTACTATGAAGACTGCTTGCGAAGATTCGGTTTGTCGTCGATTCGTTATAAAAGATGATTGAATCGGCATGTATAAATTTGATTCAGCATATAACTTGGATAGCAGATACGCTATCACATCAGTGTTTGTACCTGGCATGTTAGTATTCAATTCTACACGCGAAAAATAGGCTAAATCATTATTATTAAAGATAACTTCACTATCCTCATAGACAGGATCATTTACATCCATATTTTCAAGGCCGATTACGACGGGTTCTATGTCATTAAAAACAAGACCCTATTCGTGTTCAGACTCGATATCGGCTTCATTATCGCTATCTGGTTCTTCGATCGGTGATACTTCAAAGGGCTCATTGTAGGCGTATAAAACTGCCTATAGGTCCCTTAACACAGCTCGACGACGTCAATTCGACAAACCGATCATCGGGCGACGTATCCAAACACGATCGTTAGTCCACAACACCGAAGCCAAGTGATACGCGATGAAGCGGATTAACGAGGCTACGAGGCTAACGAACCGCACACAAACAACGGAATAAATCCACTCGCGTGCGGAATCAAGCTAACAGGTTGACGAATCAACGAGTCATCCAACTAAGAGCGGACTCGGACGAATCATGATCGATTTAAGATCAGTTTCGGACTCAAATTCAAAAGCGGATTTACTACCAAATCAGGATCCGAATTTACTGCCAAATCAGGTCAACGAATCAGGTCTGAACAAATCAACCACAGAACCGAAAAACGGAAAACGGTGAAACCAATACCAAGAGGGGCTCGACCGAAGCCGAGCCACCTCAAGGTGGCTCGGCCAAGGCCGAGCCACCTTGAGGTGGCTCAGTGGCTCGGCCCAAGCCGGCCCGACATGCCGAGCCACCTTGGCCGAGCCACCTCAAGGTGGCTCGGCTAAGGCCGAGCCACCTCAAGGTGGCACGGTGGTTCGGCCACCTGTGCACGGGCACAGTGAAGGTGGCCTATAAATAGAGGGGCTTGGGCTCATTTTCAAGGGTGGGAAATTTTGGAGAGGCGAAGCTTTGCTGGATTCGAGGCTCAGAACTTAAAAAGATCCAAGCTTTGGGACTTTGAGGACTTGCTCTTCTAGATCCGGTGATCGGCGATCGTCTACGCCAAATAAGGCAAGAGTTCAAGTGGAATCGGATCTCAGATCTACGCAGGCATACTCCGGATCAAAGCTTGGTCTTTGATCCCGAGAATCGGACGATTATTTCCTTGGTGAACTAATCCCCCCGGCTATTATTTCCTTGGTGAAATAATACCCGTTGTACTGCGTAGATCTGACCAGATCTAGATCTTGCGGTGGTCCACGGATAAACCCCGTCGCAGGCAAACAACCCACGCAAGCGAGCGACCGCAAAACAGGAGCTCGTGATTTGTTCGACAAACAAGAGAAAAGTTGTAATTTTTATTTCTTTTATTTGATTTTTATTGTAATCGGATCTTATAAAAAGACCGTATCTTTGTAACCAAAAAACTATTATTTGAGATAGCAAGGGAATCAGTGAAGAAAGCTACGATTTTTTCCGCGAACAATCTGGCGACCACAGTGGGAGCCGCCGATCTCGCTGCCAAGATCGAAGCGTCGCAGCCGCGGATCTCAATCCCGGTCGTGGAGGAGGTTGAATACGAGTTGGACCAGCAGAAGTTCGAGGAATACATGTCGTCCTCGTCCGGATCTACCTCCCCCCGCAAGTCCAAGAAGTTCTCCTCCAGGAGAAAAACTCGTTGGTATGAAGATGTCGAAAATACCAACGAAGATCTCGCCCCGTTTGATGCTAAAGTCGCATCGGGTGAGATTACTCCAACTCCCAACCAGGTCAGATCTGCTCTGGCCAACTCTTCCGCCGCAGAGGGCGTGGTGACTCTCTCGAAGAGAGCCCGCCAAAGGCAACGTCAACGCCTTGCGAAACAATTCGCAAAGGCAATGGAGTCTGTTGACGGGATCCGCTACAACACGAATCTAAAGAACAAGAGAGGCAAAAAGCCTCAACAACCAATGAATGGTAGCTCCTCCAAGCCACCAACGAACGAATGGGTCCGTGTCAAACGGAATCGTTCAACGCTGGAGGAGCGCATTCACAAGCGCCGCGCACTATCAGTGCAGGCACGGGCTCAAGTCGATGAAGCCCGTAGAAAGCTGCAGAAAGAAGTGGTCAAGAAACCGCCACCAACTCGCAAAGTTTGGAGACCGAAGTCTGAAGTGGCGATTCAGGCTAAGGAACGACAACTGCAGCCTTCAAAGGTTCAATCTCCGGTGAACCCTAAATCGCCGATGATTTCCACAACTGCTCCGGGAGATCCCGCAGGACCATCCCAAAGAAGGAAGTCAGTCTTGGAGCGCCTTGGTCCATTTCCCGAGAAGCGAAGCAAAGCTCCAGTCCAAGAACATTTGGGTCCAATAAAGAAGCCCCGAACGATTCAACATGCTGGGGGTCGCCGCAACCCTCAACATGACAAAGAAATCAGGACGACTAAGCGTACTACGCTGCGTATTAAAGTCCAGGAGCCCGCTGAGAATTTACGCCCACAAAGGCATGTTTCGAGGTGCGTGACTCTCGAAAGCCCGAAGAAGGCAGTTCACCCTCAGAAGGAAACATTATCGTCTGATGACGATGACGTTATACCTGAGAAATCGTGCCAACACACGATAGGTTACTCCGATCAAATTGACGAGTTGTACTATCGTGTTGGGGGTACGAGCAAAGCCAGAAAGAGAAGTCCTCGAAGGCTAGAAACTCAATGCCCTTGTTCTAAACTCATCCGGGCGGTATTGTCTGAGTGCAACTGCATTAAGGCAGTCCCCGAAAGAGTTTTAGTTTTCGAAATGCTTAGTACTGAAGCGCCAAAACCAAGGCATAGGCGTTTCCGTCGAAGAACGGTGGTCGAAGATGGAGAATTTCCGAGGGTCACCACCAATATGACCAGCAAAGGAACATCGGCATAGGACAATCCCGAGATGATTCCAGAGGTGCCCCGATGTGTAACTCGTCTGCAGTCCGGGGCTATCATTCGTGCAACGTATGGTAGGGTTCGGACAAGATTACCTTCAGGAGATGAAGAATCGGATGCCGGCTCGGCAGTTGCATCTGACAATATCGTATCCAGCGAAGGACAACCCCGCGAGTCATTCATGATAAGCGCGGAACAAGTGGCCAAGATGCTCGAAGAAGCCATGGCCAAACAGCAGGAGAGCTTCAGGTTCGAGATGCAGATGGCCATGCAGAATATGAGAGAAATGCATGACCAGCAGATCCAAGCACTGACAAACCAGCAAGGCGAACAAAGTCGTCGTAACCAGGTTAATCAGGAAGACGACGACGCACATGCGGATGAAGCTCACAATGCCAATAATCCTCCCGTCAATGCAGGGGGTGGTATCAAGGATGCTAGTCATAACGCCACACTTCCACCTCAGAGTCGTGCTAACGAAGATACAGGTGAAAGTTTGAAGATCAAAAACCTCGAGAGCAAGATCAATACGTTGATTTCTGCTCAAGAGGTGAAGAAAACGGGCATTCCTTATCCATACCCAAGAGAATGGGAATCAATCCCGTATCCGACGAAGTTCAACCTAATCAACTTTACGCCGTTTGATGGGAAGGGTTCACCCACTCAGCATGTGATTTACTTCAAATCACATTTGGTGGTCATCTCTGGCAATGAGCCTCTGATGGTACGGTCCTTTGTTAGCACTCTTCACGGAGCCGCCTTCGATTGGTATCGCCGCCTCAAGCCAGGTAGCGTGAATAGCTAGGACGATATGGAGACTAAGTTCCTCACCAATTTCTTCGACGACGACACCGAGATATCTATCGGATCGTTGCTGGACGAGAAACAGAAAGATGGGGAGTTAGTCGACACCTTCGTCAAAAGGTTCCGGAACAAGGTGTTGAATTGCCGGGACCCGATCACCGAGGAGTTCATTCTCCAGACCTGCCACAACAATCTTTCATTGGACGTGTTGGAAGTAATGGGAACAGCGCCATCCAAAACGTGGAAGGATCTGAAGGTCCGAGGGGAGCAAGCTGAGCGATTCCTCAGAAGAAAGAAGGCGGAGAGAGGCCAGCAAGCGGCGAATGCTCCAACGCAGAATTTCAACCCAAGGGGGAAAGGTAAGGCACATGCTAATGCAATTGATGCTAACCAAACTTTCCAATTGCAACCTCAGCAACAGCAGCAGCGGCAACAACGGCCTCAGAAGCATAAATCTTCGGAGCCAAGGTTTCTCAAAGTTTACTCCTTCAAAGATGATGAAGTCCCCGGCATCTTCAAATACTTGTTGGAGAACAACAAAATCCAGCTGCCGGCAATCGTAGATCAAGAAGGGGCCAGCAAAGTGACGGATCCGAAGTACTGCGCGTACCATAGAGCGGTCCATCACCCTACAAGGTCATGCTACCACCTCAAAGATAAAATCCAGGCATTAATTGATGTAGGGGTCATAACCCCGAAGCCTGCCAAGAATGTGGGAGCAAATGCGGTGTCAATCAGCTTTGGATCGGTGCCCACAACATGGTTCGAGCCAAAACGCGTCACCAAAGTCGGAATGAAGACGGTGAATGATGATCCATATGGACAGCGCCAAAAGGGACTTCTGCCACATACAGCCCCAAACGGCGAAATCCTCTGGGTTCATCCGGATCTTATTGAAGATGATCAGTGGGCGACTTCCTCGACCAAGAAGGGTAAAGGCAAGTCTTGCAATGCTACTTCTGCAATCTTCGAAGAGGATGGTGATGAAGCTCCTACCTTCCCGCTCTCCAAAGAAGAACAAGAAGTCTTTGCCACCAGAAGCGAAAACCAGTACCACTTCAACTATCCGTCACCTAGTGATCAGTTAGCTGAGCAGGGGGTGACTAAACGGGGACCAGCCAAAACTCTCACAGAGCTGGGGGTGATTGCAGTTCCTAAACCGGTTGAAGAAGCTCAACGACAGCCGGTGGATAAGCAGAAAGAAAAGAGGCCTCAAGAGGTGCAGAATCCGAAGCAGTCTCGTTTCAATCGTCCGATTGGAAGAGATAAACCGGAGAGTTCGAACACTCCGCGCATCTTCGATATTATGGCTCAACTAGCTAATATTCCAGCGCGGATAACACTGTATGAGTTCCTGCGGTTGTCTAAGGAGACCAGGGAAGCCTTACAAGAGGCCTTGGCTGATTCAGAAGCATTCCTTACTCGGGTCAAGCCGGTACCGGAAGAGCCAGAACTATTAGTTCAACAATGCAATATAGCGGCTAAGAACCTTTCCTGCATTACCTTCACCAAAGAGGATATGCAGACGAAGAATTCGAATCATGATCGACCCCTGTATTTCATCGGGTACATTGGCTCCAGCGAAGTCAACCGCATCCAAGTGGATCCGGGTTCCGCTGTGAGTATTATGCCGCTTCGCTTGATGCATAGCCTCGGCATTCCAGTCAGCAAATTGGCGTCTACAGGCACTATTATCTACGGATTCAACACCAGCGGGTCAAGGCCTTTGGGAAAGATCCGGATAAAATGTCAAATGGGTGATCTGAAGACGGAGGTCACGTGTTACGTGATTGATGCTGAGACATCATATAACTTACTACTGGGTCGGCCTTGGATCCATAGTAATGTTATAATTCCTTCCACTCTCCATCAGTGTCTGAAATATGTCGACACGGATGGTAGAGTCAGGACTATGGTCGCGGATAAGCAACCATTTAAGGGGTTTGAGAATTATTTCACTGATTCTCTCCTTTATGGTAACGAATCCGATACTGAACCATCGGTCCAGGGCACGGACAGCGAAGAAGAAGCTGATTCCGAGGCCGGATTCGATTACAATGGAGGTTTTGTTTTAAATGACATTGTACCCTTTGTAATCAATCTTGACGATGAACAATCGTCAGATGGCAGTTGTAACTGGCAACTTGCCAATATCGAAATAAATGATGATTTAGAGTACTCGCTGTCTCTTGATGATGCGATAAAGGGATTGTATGATAATCCCGATTTATACACGCCACTCCGATCATCTTATGTAACAAAGAAACACCTCCAGCATTCTTTCGGAACGACCCTGATCGTTCCTGCCAAAGTAGGAGGCGAAAAAGAAGTGGTTTACGGTAAAGGAGAGAATTTTCCGTTGCCAGATCATTTCCTAAGAGAAGATGAGGATGATGACAAATCTGGTCTGCATTTATCTAAGTATAGTCCGGAAGCACGCAGGCTCATGGAAAAACAGGGATATGATTTCACACTCGGAGAAGGTTTATACTTCGATCGAGGCTCCCGTATTCCAGCCAAAGCGACATATGTACCAAAAGGGAAACCGAATGATTATTACCGTCACAAAAGAGGCTTAGGCTACGTCTCCTCGTCTGATGATGAATGTGGTTGGCAACTTATCGATCAAATTGCTAACAAAGCTAAGGATGGGTACTTGTCAGAGTCCTCAGAATAGGACTCAGATACAAGTTTGGGGGAAGTATTTAAAGCCCTAATGGCAAACATGGCTACAGCTGATCCATCCACAATGGAGGACAACGATCAAATGCCAACGTGGGAAGACCCATGGGTTCATCACCTGAACATGCAGTACGGCGATAGGTTTGAACAGAGGGAACCCCCACTGAAGACAAAATAGTCCAAATTAATATGGGCGATGAAGCCAACCCAAAGCCCATATTCATCAGCGATAGTCTTCCCCCAAATAAGAAAGAGGAATTAATTGCTCTCATCAGGGAGTATATTGACGTCTTCGCTTGGAACTATGAGGACATGCCAGGGCTCGACCCCAATGTGGCAATGCATTGCCTTGATATTAAGTCGGATACCAAACCTGTCAAACAACAGCAGAGACGGTTTCGTCCGCAGATTATGGAAGCCATCGAGGCAGAGGTTAAGAAATTGATCGACTCAGGATTTATCCGAGAGGAGCAACATCCAGACTGGCTAGCCAATATTGTCCCAGTCATGAAGAAAAATGGTAAAATCAGGTTATGCATCGACTTCATGGACCTGAATGCGGCATGTCCGAAAGATGACTTTCCTCTCCCAATCACAGACGTCATCATCGACAATACGTGCGGATTTGAGAGAATGTCTTTCATGGATGGCTTTTCTGGATATAACCAAATCAAGATGTACCCGGATGATGTTCTCAGCGTTCAGAACACCCTTCGGCGTCTTCTGCTACACAGTGATGCCTTTCGGTCTAAAGAATGCAGGCGCCACGTACCAACGAGCAATGACGAAGATTTTTCAAAAGCACCTTAGTAAAACGGTCGAGTGCTACATTGATGATTTGGTTGTAAAAAGCCGCAACAAAGAAGATCATATCAAGGACTTGAAGACGATGTTCGATCTCATGCGGAGTCATCAATTAAAGATGAACCCCACTAAATCCTTCCTTGGAATGTCTAGTGGAAAATTCCTGGGATTCGTCGTCACCACTAAAGGCATACATATTGATCCTGACAAGGTGAAGGCGATACATGAATTGCAACCCCCGAGAAATCTAAGAGAACTCAGAGGATTGCAAGGGCGTTTAGCTTACATCCGGCGGTTCATCTCAAATCTTTCTGGGAAGTGTCAGTCGTTCTCTAAGCTAAACAAGAAAGGTGTGTCATTTATTTGGGACGACGCCTGCCAAAAAGCACTCGAAGACATCAAAACGTATTTGACGAACCCTCTTGTTCATGTCACACCAAAATCAGGTAAACCGTTCTTGATTTACATCAAGGCGATGAACCATTCAATAAGTGCTTTATTAGCACAAGACGATGATAATGGTCACGAACAGGCAGTCTATTACCAAAGTAGGACTTTGGTAGGTGCCGAGTCTTGATATCCGATGATTGAGAAAGAATATCTTGCATTGGTATTCGCAGTACAAAAGATGCGGCATTACTTGGTCGGACAGACGATTTATGTTATTTCTAACATTAATCCAGTAAGAGTATTTATGACGCAACCAGGTTCGATGAATTGGCGGTTAGCGAAGTGGGCCCTTCTCTTGTCCCAGTATGATTTGCACTTCAAACAGCAGAAGTCGGTCAAAGGACAAGCGATTTGTGATCTTTTGGCGGCAAGCCCGACAACAGATACGGCAGAAGTATATGATGACTTGCCGGATGAAACCCACGAGGTTAATACTACATCATACCAACAAGTATGGCAGTTATACTTTGACGGTGCTTCGAGAGCAGTTAATAAGGCAGTAACCCCCGGATGTCCTAAGGTCTCCTCCGGAGTTGGAGTTGTCTTAGTTTCCCCGGGGAAGCATGTGATGCCTCGGGCTTATTCACTGACTGGTCCATGTTCCAATAACGTAGCCGAGTACAACGCACTTCTCATTGGACTCAGTTTCGCCAAGGAGCTGGGGGTCGAATATCTCGAAGCTTTTGGGGATTCTCAATTGATAGTCAACCAAGTACGTAGAGAGTATGAAGTCAGGAATCAAGACCTGATCCCATACCATCATGAGGCCGTCAAAATGGCAGATTCTTTCGAAGAATTCTTTATTGAATATATCCCTCGTCTCCAGAACGCTTATGCGGATGCACTAGCAGCACTAGCAGTATCACTTGCGCAACCGCCCGAAACTGAACTGTTAGTCACAGTAAGATCACATCAACTCTGCATACCCATATACAATATGGATATCGAGGAGGAAGATGACAGAAACATAAACGCCAAGGAGGTGAACTCAACTCAAATCGGGTCTGAGTCCCGAGATTGGTGTTTTCCCATCATTGACTACGTCCAATATGGTATTCTGCCAGAGGATGTAAAAGAAAGAGAATCAATCCGCCGAAGAGCACCAAGGTTCTTCTATAATACCGAGACCCGTACATTATACCATCGAGGATATGATGATTTGCTACTCCGATGCCTTTCGAACGAAGAAGCAGAAGAAGTTCTTAAGGAAGCACACGAAGGAGAATGTGGTGCGCATCAGCCTGGTCCCAAACTATATGATCGTATCAGAAGAATGGGATATTTTTGGCCAACAATGGTTCGTGACGCAATCGAATACGCCCGAGGATGTCACGCCTGTCAAGTGCATGCAAATTATATGCACCAACCACCGGAACGTCTACATACGTCAACCACGTCTTGGCCATTCGAGACATGGGTTATGGACATTGTCGGTCCTATTTTCCCCCCTTCAGTCAAAGGTGATCGATTTATTCTTGCAATCACGGATTACTTTTCAAAGTGGGCTGAAGAAATTCCGGTTAAAGAAGTAAAGACGAACAACGTCATTAATTTCATCAAGCATCATGTCATATACCGACACGGC